>JARJCM010000321.1:0-116216 GCA_029233265.1 Mycena alexandri | reverse complement strand
TCTCGAGCACGATGACGGCCTGGGCTCTCGGCCCATTCGCAAAGAGTTTGAGGCTTTTCAGATGAGACAGAATGGGAGTCATGAAGGGGGGGGTTGAAACCGCGTGACGACATAGAACACGCATTCGACGAGGGATGCCGTTTGGGCCAGCACTGCGAGACATTCAGGAGCGGAGAAGTTGGTGCCGGTGAAACTGGTCAGTTGGGCATAGGGAAGATGGACGTGATCCAGGCGATGAGGTGACACTGCGCCTCGA
Source organism: Mycena alexandri (assembly GCA_029233265.1). Classification (NCBI taxonomy): domain Eukaryota; kingdom Fungi; phylum Basidiomycota; class Agaricomycetes; order Agaricales; family Mycenaceae; genus Mycena; species Mycena alexandri. The sequence goes on along the minus strand of JARJCM010000321.1, from coordinate 115,960 downwards.
GTACTAGGTGGAGGCTTCGTAGTCGAGGAGCGTTCGCGAAAAGGGTGATGGGCCGGTTTTCGCTAGCATCGTCTCCACCCCAGTCCTCCTGGATGGAGCCGAGGAGGAGGTGTGTAAGGTACGGGAGTACGTAGTTCGGAGTAGCATTGGCTAGAGTGCGCAGGAGCGTGAGCGGGAGATTGAACTCAACGTGCTCCCAGCGCTGGTGATGCGGGAAAATGGTCGGCAAAATGAGGTTCGCGGAATCGCCGGCAGTTTGCCACCAATGTTCGTCTGCGCTGGTGACATCCGGGCCTGCGCCGTCCTGGTGCAGGCGGATCGTCAGCGGCCGATTCTGCGAGCGAGACTGCCAGAGTTCCAAGCTAGGGATGATAAGATTGTTGGAGATGACTCCGTCAACGGCGAGGGACCACGCGCTCCATAGCTGGGGCAAGGACAGCGCTACGCCGCGCCATTGACGACAGACATGCCCTAGTACAATCGATGGGTTGAACGCAGTGGGATCCAGAGGATTATCGGGGAGGCAGTGTAGAAAAATTTGGGAAGTAATCTCGACGGGTAGCGTGACGACTGGGAAGGTCAGGGATTCGGAGAGGGCATGGCGTTCGGCGACAAGGCGCGCGATTTCTTCATTTATCTCAGTTATACGGGCCACGACGAGTTTCCGAGGCCATGGCGTCCCGTTTAGGGCGAATAACTGCCGCCATCGTCAGTTATTTACACGGAAATCTGAGCCATAACGCATACGTCTCGTCTGAGCTCGTCTGCCACTACTTCGAGGACCTCCTGAGAATTAGAAATAAAGCTCTTTCAACGAATTATTTTGGAAGCCGTACCTTTGGCCTAAACTCGCCGTACAGCTCTCGGGGGCTCTCACTGTCAGTCGCGCAGTGGGGTGTCTTTCTTGTCTGGAGGTTCGTTCCATCTGATGCCTTTATTTCCCTTGATTGCTGATTTCAGGAAATCGCGACAAGACAACATCTTGTTCCTGAACAGCGCGCCCCGAATAGACCTGCCGCCAACCTTGTCCTACTGCTTTTCCTGTTTTCTAGACGGCTGTTCAGACGACTCGTGAATTCGCTGTGGTTTGACCGTGACAGAATGCGGTCACTGTCAAATTGCTGTCAAACACCTTCTGCTTCTGTCGAACATGACTGATGATTTCTCAAGCGCCCATGTCCCTCTCCCCACCGAACGCCACCCAGAAAGCTTTCAAGTCCCAGCCGTAAAGCGCTCCGAAATATGGCATCCCGACGGAAGCGTTGTGTTGCAAGCTCAGGACACGCAATGGAGAGTCCATTTCAGCGTCTTAGCTATGCATAGCTCCTTCTTTCGTGGCATGCTGGGACTACCTCAGCCCCCAGACCAACCGAGTGTCGATGGCTGCCCTATCATCGAGCTCTTGGGCGACTCGGTGGAAGATGTGGAGAATGTGCTGAGGGCGCTTTATGATCCGTCAGTATTCCATATTTTTACATGCTATGTTTGGTTTCCAGATCGCCACCCAGACTTTTTCTTCCTTCAAAAGGCGTTGCCCTTCTCGGTCATCGCAAGCCATCTGCGTCTTGGGCGGAAGTATGATTTCGGGGCTGATCTGGAGACAATTGTGGAACGGATCACCCACGAGAACCCGACGACGCTGGAGGGATACGACGCGTTGAAGACCGGAAACTCGTATCATCCCACACGAATAGTTCATTACCAGGGTTTGTTATATGATACCATAACGTTAGCAGGCGAGAACAATTTACTCTCCGTATTGCCTTGTGCCTACTACCGTGCTCTAGTCGGCACCATACCAGTAGGTGTCGAAGTTGGGAAAGTTTTTTTGGGAGGGTTTGACTTCTTTTCTTAGGCCGATATTTTCGACGGCGTACCCCGCGGCGACGGCTCAGTCGCCACCCTCTCGCCAATCCATCGGCGCGCATGCAACCTCGGCCGAACAGCACTCTTACGCGCCCAATGGGACTCAGGAAACACTTTCGGATGGACCGACGACTCCCCTGAGGAGATCGGCTGCAGGGACCCATTTGGGTGCGGTCAGAAGAAGTACGCGTTCTTCCGGAGACACGTCGTGCGCGGCTCGCTTGCCCCCTTTTGTTCGGTCTCGTACGTAGACTCTCTGAGTCTATGTCGGATGTGTACGCCAGACGTAAAGGCGAAGATGATCACGGGGCGCCAACGGATGTGGGACCTCCTTCCCGCGTATTTCGACTTGCCTCCATGGAGCGAGTTGAAGAACGACCCTTAGTTTCCACAGTTTCCCTGCCTCGTCAATTGTACTACTTACCACTCATTTCAATCTGATTCAATTAACTATCCCCCAGCATACATCGACCCGGCTTAGTTTTCCAAGGTACATAGTCAATGCTTCTTGCTCAACCTATAAACAAGGACCTGGAAGAGGTTTACTGATTACCTAGGCACCGGCCCGTTATATGTAGGTCCAAATTGATAGACCCACCTAGGCGAGCAGTCTCAATGTAAGGTTACTGACCACACACGGGGGTTCAGCATCTCTCGGGAACAAATCCCTTCGTCAAACCCCGATATGCATTTTATAATAATACCGTCTTCGTCTCGTCAGCTTCGTCTCAACATCTGAAGTCCGCTTTTTCTGCAGTTTTGCCGACGTAACCGAAACTGGTCCGTACTGGAACGAGCGTGTAGTGTCAAAATCGGAGCTGTGTACCACGGGAATTGTGCTATCGTAAAACAGTAGTTTACATAAAGTCCATTGGTCCTCTTGTCCGACGAGACTAGACGCACAATCGTAGTAAAATGATTCCAGCAATGATGAAAGGTCTCCCTCTCCCCTCCTGCCTAGTGAGCGCTCCATTCTTGTGCGTTCCATTTTTCCTGTGCGGTCCGTCGGCCTGTAGCCACCATTTTCTTCCTGGACTAGTGCTTCCCAATCGTTCGTCCATTCCCCAATGACCATTTGAGGTGGCTAACATGCTTGGAGCTATGGTCGGCATGCTCGCTGTTCTTGTGTACGCCGTGGTTGGCCACGTTGCTGCGATTGGAGTCGCGGCCACTTGATCAGCGAAATCATTGAAGAAAACCAACGCAAATCCTGGGGCAGGAACTCGTATGCTGCAGGTTCGTGTTGAGGTGTTACAAGGGATCGTTTGGACGTCAAGTATTCCATTCAATCGTCCATCAGATGCGAAATTGGAACCAAAGGTCTGGAAGCAAGTCTCGTTGAAAAAGTCTGGTTACTCGTTGGATAGGACCCTTACCTGGCCAGCCCAAGTTATATTACTCTTGTTGCTCACAGATGCGGCCAAAAGATATCTGACAGAAATAGGTCAGTGTCCTGAACGGTGAAATGTAGAGGACTGCCACACTTGACCTCCACCTGAGAAGGTGTTTGGCCATCGTCAAACGAAAATGTTGCAGTGTAATCACTGCTCCCAGACGGGTCTGTAATGTAATTGATCAACGCCAAGCGCGATAAAATGTCGTTGTCGTATATGGCGTATCCTGGCGTGAATATGTTCTCATTGTTGAGCTGTAGATCGATGATGCGAGATTTGTTGGATTTTCCAAAAACCTCGGCCACTTGAACTTCGGTATGAGTGTAGCGCCAAAGATATCGACAGAGCATACCAATCAGCGCCGAATAATAGATTGGACCGATTGTCCAAGCGTGGTACACCGACTGATTCGTTGGCGGCGCTGTATTAACCACGTTACATCGCGACTAACCAGATGCGAGCGAGCGAGCGTACGCGTGAATGGCTTGGAGAGTTTTAATATGTATGTTTTTGAATCAAAGAGCGGATTGCATACATTGTAGTAGTTACCCTGTCCTCCAATATGTCTGTAAAATATATGTAAGAGGGGATAAAGCGGGTAAGAAGTTACATACAACAACGCCCCCGTGAAATTGCTGTAGGCCATTTGTAGTCCATAATCCAAAGCCCAAAGGCTGCTACCGAAAGAATCGCTCACTCCAGCGAAGCCACCACATGATGCGGAGTTAGTTTCAAACATAAGAAACGGTAACTCTAAGGACTGCGCCATGAGCGTGCTTTGAGGGGTTGGGGTCAGGCCAAAGAACGTGCGGTTGATCAGCCGTACCTAGGGAGGTATTTGTTCACGATTATTTGGGCAGCGGTGTGGTTCAAATAGTCAGAGAATATTCGCTGAGGGTCCACGACGGCATCCGAGCTATTGAGGACTTTGGCACAATTATTGTTGGGGTAACTGTTTGCTTGTTGATTTTTCGAACCGTGGAAAAATAATATTGATGCGCACTATTCCACCGACAAGGCAGCTAACGAGTCCTCGTATAGGCTGAGAAATCCCGTGGCCCAGATATCCTCGAGCTTCCAGTTACCAGATACGCTGGGACCGATCAGCTTCCTGACTACGGAAGATATATTAGGATCCGCCCGCATTGCGGCTTCCACTAGGCCAAAGTCGCCCGAATAGTCTTCAGGACTGTACGTTATTGGACGATGATTATGGCTTGACAGGGGTTATGAAAGTCATGGATGAGAGCGGGGATCTTACATGCCATACTGGTCAGGCTCGTTTCCCACTTGAAATCCCAGCAAATTATCGCCGAGAACTTGTTCCGCGACTTCGGCGATTGCCAACCGAAGGTGTTGTGTGTCGTTTAATGGTATTCCTGACACATATCAATATAAAAGCATATCTGCGGAGGTCTTCAATCACCCAGGTACCACTGAACGTTCACCAGTGCCGAGATATTCGCCAGCATATATACGACTTCGGGTGTGTACAGAAGAGGTGGTGTGAGCATTTCCAACTAGGTAATGTAATAAGCTCGCGAGATGCTGCCAAAGAAGATACACACCGGATCGTCGGTCGCGTTGACCTTTTCCATCATCTTGTCGTCTGGAAGGCTCCACACTAGGGCTGCCGTTTCTTGAGTATTCCCTCCTATTCGAACACGCACGGATCCGCCACGAGCTTGCATATTCGACATGAGATTCAACCAGGGAACCTGCAGAAAGGATCTGCATGACGCTAATCAAAAGTATCAATGTAAATCATCGAAGCACGTACCCGTTGATTCCCACTGTTCGCATTTTTTTTTGAATCACAATAAACGGGTAGTAACTGAACCCACCCACATATTTGGTTGATGACCGAAAACTCGACGGAAAACCCGTAGAAGTGGCCGGACTGTGGAATAGAAACACCGGGAGGCGGAATACTGCTGAGCTGTTGCGTGAATTGCATAGGTGGAGCCGGATTTGGTATCGGTGGAGGAATTAAGACCGTCGGATCATACGCAGCGGCACCAGTATAAGCGACGACATTAGCCGTTCCTGTAGCAGTTCCCGCAAACGGCTGCTGGCTGTACACTGTGATTGAAGCACAAACCAGCGGAAGGCAACAAAGAGCCCCAATTCCAAGGATTGTTGAAGCCATAGACCGGCCGAGGACAAGGACAGCAAGGTGAGATGCGACGCTTCTTATCCAGGCTGCAGTTAGATCGTCGTGTGAGGTATCCAGCGCTGTAATTGCGTCTTAATTTTAGAGGAGGTAAGCGCCCTAGTGATAAGGCGGTCGTACCATCGTACAGGACAGTCAATACAGAGAGCATAATTATGTCAAGGCATGAAGACGGAGCTAAAACCGTTAGCTGCGGGGACCAGGCCGAGTCAACGAAATCGGCGGAGTTGCAGTTGCAGCAAAAATGTGAGCGGAGGATCTGCGGCCTATGCTGCGTGCCATCACCGTGTCTAGCATGCGTTTCACGGGAGCCGAAACAGCCACCCCAACGCAGAAATGGAAATTAGTTGTAGAGTATAGTTTATTACGCGATATAATCGTCCATGGCTATACCGAGTACATGGCTCTGCAGATCAGACAGTCCGCCATAATACCGAGATGAGACCGAAGGAAATGCAGAGAACAACAGTGAGGTTGGGCAAAAAGCGAGCAGCCGCACTCGGTTTCTTCTTCCCATTGCTAGTCCTCGCCGGTATGAAATTAGCTCCAGCCTGGCCGTTCGACGTGGCCAATATACTCGGGTTTATTGTAAGGGTGTTGACCGTTTTGGTCAGCGCGGTGGTAGGGAACGTCTTGATGTCGGGATACGTCTCTGCATCGGTGGAAGTGTCCGTAAGGAAAACGAGTGCGAATCCGGGTGATGGAACTTTAATGTCGCATGTGTTGTCGGATTTGCAGGTCACGGTTTGAATTTGTTCCGTCCCGGTCAAACGGCCATCAGACTCGAATGCTGATCCAAACGTCTTGGATAATCCAGGTTAGTCTGGCTCGATAACACAGGTGGGAAAAGTCACTTGGCCAGCCCAGGTGATGTTATCTTTTGAAGAAACCGACGGCGCGAGGAGATATCTAGCAGCTCGAATTAGCACATAAACAGCGCTCGAGTTGGAATGGACTGACTTGACTTTGACGTGCGCGGGAGTTCCATTTGGCTGCCCAGTGGCCCCGCCTCCGATGGCAAAGGTAGCGGTGTAAGCGCTTGCCCCAGTCGAATCTGAAACGTAATTAAATAAGGCAAGTCGCGTTAGCACTGCTCCGTCGTAAATAGCATATCCCGGAGTAAACGTATTGTTGCCGTTCAAAGCGAGATCGATGATTCGAGACTGGTTGGAAGTCCCGAAAGCTTCGGCAACTAAGAATAATGAGCCAGTTTGTTTCGTACAAGAATGAAGGATAATGATAAAAACCTGCGAGCACTGAGTAGTAGATGGGACCGATAGTCCAATCACGGAAGGCCGACTGATTTGTCGGCGGTGCTGGGAGAAAGTTACGAGGGCAGCGAGAAGTAGAGTAACCTGGGACATACGCGTAAATGGCTGGAATAAAAAGTTAGATAAATGCAAGCAAAAAAGAAGAATCGGACCATACATTGTAGTATACACCTTGTCCTCCGACATGCAGCAAGGCAGTCGTGAAATTGCTATACGCCAATTGAAGGCCGTAATCCAGAGCCCAGAGGGCGCTCCCGAATGAGTTACTCACGCCCGGGAACCCACCACAGGATGCGGAATTGGTTTCCATCATTACAAAGGGCAAATTGAACGTTTGCGCGAGGAGGGTTGAGCTGAGATAGTTCGCAGCTATCATCTGACCCGCAGCATGATTTAGGTAACTAGAAAATATCTGTTGAGGAACGATCGCTCCCGTTGCGTTAGGTCCACCGAAAACGACAGCACAGTTATTGTCGGGGTAGCTTTATAAAGAGAAAGTCAGTTGGAGTAGCGAAACGACATGTTACGCACAAGGACATGGAAAGGGCGGCCAGACTTTGTTTATGATCAGGGATAAAATTCACGTCCCACATTTGTTGGGGCTGCCATTGACCCGAAAGGCTTGGGCCCAAGAGCTTACCATCAACAGCAGCGACTTTGGGGTCGGCCCGGAGAGCAGCGTCCACAATCCCGAAGTCACTTGAGTAGTTGGCGGGCCCATATCCTGGGGGACGGTGTTGGTGCCTAAAGAACAACCGAATCAGAAGGGGAGAAAACGAAAGGAATATCTACAGACAGTGTATACTGATCTGGCTCATTCCCAACTTGAAACCCGATCAACTTGTCGCCGAGAATCGCTTCTCCAGCTTCGGCGATGCCCAATCGGAGGTGGCTCGTGTCATTCAGAGGAATTCCTGGGAGAGAATGAGCTGCATGCCGGCCTGATAGTCGAAGACGCGTCACCGAGATACCACTCCACGTTCACCAATGCAGAGATGTTGGCAAGCATATACAGAACATCGTTGGTATACAACAATGCAGGCGTGTGGGTCTAAGGAGTGTAAGGCTAGAATGGAGGTTGAAGATGTGAAAACGAACGGGATTGTTGGTCTCTTGTGTCTCTTTCTCCATCATTTTACCGTCGGCTAAGCTAGAAACTAGAGTCGCCGTATCTTGCGTGTTCCCTCCGACGCGGACTCGGACCGATCCGCCGCGAGCTTGTATATTTGACATGAGATTGAGGAAGGGGACAGACAAACGGGTGCTGTCAAATTTTCAGGCGCTCCTGAGGTGGGCGGATAACGAATCAACAGCTCGGTACCTGTTAGCTCCCACTTGGATTTAGTACGTCAATTGGGGTCAGATGGCATGCACAACGCGTCTGACTCACGGACTTGAAGGATGACGGAGAATTCGACGGAGAAACCAAAAAAATATCCTGCTTGCGGTATTGACAGACCGGGGACCGGCGCACTACTGAGTTGTTGGAAAAATGTAGTGGGCGGAGCCGGATTCGGAATGGGAGGCGGGTTCAGGACAGTCGGGTCGTATGCTGCCGCTCCAGTATATGACGCTGCAGCGGCGGACCCTGAGGCTGACGCTGTCGTGTGGGCACCGAAGGGCTGCTGATAGTACACAGTCACGGAAGACCAGGCCACTGGAAGGAACGAGAAGGCATAGTAGAGGCAGAATCGGCGCATTGGCCGCAGAGAGGTGGGGGCGTGAGACAAGAACGTTGGCACGGCCTGGAGTGCCCGCAACGGCGAATAGATTAGATCTCGGCGGTGTCCATTGAATGCATGGAAAAAGTGCCGAGACAACCAGGTTCGGTGGGCGGGGATAGTGTTTCGAGCACGGACGAGTCCGAAAACGATATCTGTCAAATCAGCGCCCGTTGGGACCTGTTAGGACCAAGTTAGGACCTTAAAAAAGTACTTTAAGGTACTTGACGGCTCGTCTTCGCAGAGATTATCGCAAATCATAGTGATCGCCAATCAAAACCAATCGTGCGAATCTGAGGCTGTGTAGGAAACTTGAACACGCTTGAATACAAAGACCTACATGGACTGTACTTGAAGTCTTCCGTGGAACTCATATTTTCCTCCTTGACCGTTCTGGGGAAAGCGCTGAACGGACTGCGAATCGGAAAGGAGAAAAAAAAAACCGAGTACGCAAATGGTGTTTCAGGGCTTGGGAGGGAGGAGCCCAAAACAGTCGAGCGTGCGCAATGCGAATGGGCAGGCGGACACACTGGCGGATCGATTGTCATCATGCTAAGTTGAACCGAGTGCAATGAATTCGATGAGCGCCGGCCGAGTCGATTGTCATTGGTTCAAATTGGGTTCAAAAAAAAGTATTGACTGGCCAGTTGTTCCCACGTCGATTGGAGTATCTGACCATAGTATGTAATGAACGGACGCAGTAGGTGACTGCGGCAACTATAAGTAGGTGGTATACAAGAGGTACAAGAGGGCAGCTCATTGTATTGTGGAATGATAACGTTTATCATGGGGAAAAAGAAACGATTTACGTCTCCGCTGTGGTCGGCTCAGCTTCCGGCTTGATACTTTTCCATTCGATGGCAAGAGTACCAACAGCGGACAAGCATGCAGTTGCGGTTGCAACGTAGAATGCGTTCACAAGCGCTGCGTTGTAGACTGAGAGCACGGCGTCAATGAGAGCGGGAGGTACAGCGTCCTTGAGACTGGTCGCCCCTGCGCGCAGAATGACGTTTGGGTCGATGGTCGGTACTTCGTGTATGATTCCGCCGACGAGCCGATTCTCGAACGCAGCCTGAGCCACCGAAACGAAAATGGAACCTCCCATCATCTGGAGGAACATGATCAACGCCGTTCCGGTAGGGACGTCCTTCAGGTCGAGCACTGCCTGCGCGGCCATGACGGGTTGATTCATTCCTGCACCGCATCCAAGACCTGGGGCAGCCGTTAGCACACAAGACTTGGAACAATGATAGATGATAGCGGATACGGACCTAGGATGACCTGATAAGGACAAAACGAATGAACAAAGCAATTCAGCGGGGGAAACATATTTCAACGCGCCTGGTATCCGATCCACGCAGCGTGGCCGGTGTCTGGTTTGAAGGTGGTGAGCAACCCGCCTCCGACGGCCATGAGGACCGTCGAAAGGTACATAAATGGTGTTACGTAACCGATGGCCGTCGTCGCCCCGCCTGAAACAATCATCGCGATCACGGACGCGAGAATCATGGGCAGGTTGTCGATTCCAGACTTGACCGCCGATACACCTTTGATGGCTTGGAACCAAATCGGCACCTGTGAAACAGGTTAGCCAAATAAGATGCGAATAAAATTATACCGCACGTAGAACACGAAACCGAAGAAGGTGGCCCCTTGGCAAAAGGCGAACAATGCACCTGCCCAGATGCTTCGCTGCTTGAGAATTCGGGGCGGTACAGTGCCAGAGTCTCCTTTCCAGGCTTGCACTATAATGAACAGCAGAGTGAGGACACCAAAGGCGACGAAGAGACCAATGATGCGGCCACTCTTCCAAGGATAGGTCGAGCCACCCCATTGCAGCGCCAAAAGCAGGCATACAACTGCCGGAATGATGATAATCTGGTCCAACAGGGCGTCAATGACGTGCTAAGAAGGAAAGAAAGAAAAACGCACGGTGCCAAGGGGGTCGAATTGTTGTAAGCGCCGTTTAAAATCCATCGCCTCTCCTTTGTCCTGATGCGGCGACTGGAACAGGAATACCATGATGAACAAAGTCACCGCGCCCACTGGGAATATGTCAGAAATTCATTCTCCACGTCATGAAGCTTGCTGAATACCGGGGAGATTTATTAAGAAGGCTGCATACAGGTCAGAAGAAGTAATAGATGAAGGAGAGACGCACCCCATCGCCAGGTAACCTTGTCCGCGAAAGCCTATGAAGAGTGTGTTAGAACAGGTCTAAGTGCGCTCTGCGGTGGGACTCACCCCGCCCATTAACGGCCCGGCCACACTAGCCACGGTTCGTCAAATAAAAAACTCAGAAGATCTTAAAAACCAACCTGGCAACGCCGTACATGGTTCCGATGAGCCCAGTGAACATCGGCCGTTTCTCAAGCGGGGCAGAGTGGGCGACGATTATGAGCGCACCCGAGAAAATGCCTGCACACCCGACACCAGCAATCGCGCGGCCGACGATGAGAGCAGTGGATGTGGGGGCGACTCCACAAATCAAGCTGCCTAGTTGAAAGATGCATATGGCGGCGATATACACCCTGGACCGCTTGTCAACTCGGAGCGGACTTGAAGCAGGAGGGAAACTAACCATTTGATTGACAGGAATGTGTAGAATCGCCCCCAGAGCAGTTGGAATGACGCCGACGTCAAAAGGTATCTGAGGGGAGTGAGTCGTGCGTATCTAGACCAGATAAGACTGGGACGTACGCCGAACCGTACCACCCGACATCGTCGAGCGAGTCAAACTGGTTTGTGATCTTAGGAATAACTGTGGCTGTTTCTCAGCGGGACCGCGCCGGAATCTACCTACCTACCTGTGGCAATTATCGTGTTGTCGAGAGCGACGAGGAACACAGAAATGGCGAGCGCGAGCGTCAAGAGGACCAGTCTTGGTCCGGTAGGATATTCGGGATCGAAAGCAACATCGGTAGCGGCAGGTGTCGGTGGTGCCGATTCGTCCTTTTCTGAAACCTCCAGAACCATTACAGCGTCCTGAGAAGAGGGCGTAAAGGACCCCTTGTTCTTGAGCTTGCGGCCCGCGGCCGAAGAGAGAGTGCTGTCATTGCTGTCCATGCTGCAAGCGGCGGGCAGCCGTGATTAAGGGAGGGAAAAAAGAACCGTTGTGGTCTCGCATAATCTTTACCACCTTATTATGGTCTTCAGCCGATCATATATCCAATCATAAGAAGTTACTCGTTGTTGGGCAATTATTGGTATCAACTGAGCCACACCGTGTGGAGATCTAGCCACTGGCTAGAGAGCTGTTAATGGAGCCACCGTATGCCAACCGAAGACTGTGTATTCTGCTGGTGGCCTGATAACTTCAAGGTGATAACCATTTGCAAGTAAGAACTGAGGAAAATGGGGTCAAAGCTTGGTCAAAGCTTCAATTTGGCGAAGATGATGCTTACAACGAGATACGATCAGTCCCTGATCGCATCACTGTCTGCGGACCGGGATGCGTGTTCTGCAGTGCTGTTTGTAGGCGCTTAGGAAAGGGATTTAGTGTACCAGCAACTGGAAAAAATCAATATCGACCCAACTGGTCCTCCTTATTCAGGGAGGAGTGACTTTTTTCTGTCCTTGAGTTCTCACCGCAGTTCGAAATCAAAAATGCACATGTCACTGCCGATCACGCTTAAGCTTATTCGCAGCTGATCTTCCGATTCGGATTCCCGATATCGATCATCCATCGCTGAGCAACCAGCCGGATTTGAGCCGATGAAAAAAAACATGCGCGAGTCAAGCGCGAGTCGCGACTCCGCGAAGTAAGCTGTGCAGCGATGGAGTGATGCGGATCAATGAGACCCGAAACTCCATGACTCCGACGCCGTGACTCCGCAACTCCGTCGGCAGGTGCGGCACCAAAATCGGAACTTTGATTGCATTGATTGGCAGTATTGCAATAGGGAGCACGAACCTCTTAAACATGACGTCCTCTGGCCGATGGTCTCTTTTACACCTCTGAATCTATTTCAACTACACACAATCCCTGCTGTGGCAACTTGCAATTGACCACTGAAGAGTCCTGAAGGCGATCGACGATCATGAATCATCAAGCTGCGATGCCGGAAACTCATATTGCCCACCGTTTGTATGTGCCGCCCTGGGATATGCCACTTGTGTATGCATTGACCTGAGGAAGCCGTGATGTGCTGCCTATGTTTACCCTTTCCCTCTCACCGCTCAAAAAGCAAAATTTTAATATATGCCGACTTTTGATGGTTCCTTCAGTAGTTTGGGTCAAGATGTTGGTTCAAGCTGAAAGCCGCCGAGCGAGCACATTCTGAGGAGACGGCTTCTCAAAGTTGACCAGTCGCCGGTCGCCGCGCTTGATGATTGTTGGGTATTTCGAAAGGTCGTCTTCGGGATCACTCAACTAGTAGAAGTAAGAAGTAAGGTGATTTCCGATTTTGAAGAAAGTTTACTGCTATCCCTCTCATCCGCACCCCGTTGGTTTCGATACCCCCGATCGTTGTAATGGTAGGCTGTCCAAAACTAGTAGAAGTAAGAAGTAAGGTGATTTCCGATTTTGAAGAAAGTTTACTGCTATCCCTCTCATCCGCACCCCGTTGGTTTCGATACCCCCGATCGTTGTAATGGTAGGCTTGGACAGCATCTCCATCGTGCGAGGGAATCGCGATCATTCGGCATCATCCGAACAGGTTCAACTGTTGAATAAGAAAAAACATGCGCGGGTGAGATGGAATTCCTTCAAGAAAATTCTCCATCTTAACACTCTGAGGAGGGTGTTCGCGTCGCTCGAGCTGTCATGTAGCTGTTCCAAGCAAGGAACTCGGGCGCAGCTCTGAGTCACCGAGAATCTAAACTCGCGACTCACAAAGAAACGGATTTATATCGATCCCCGTATTGCCGCATCCTGGGCGCGGAGCCTACTAACGTCGTAGCGGAGCTTTCGAGTGCCTCCCCGCGGATCGAAACGCAACTTGAATCACTACCATTCAACTCACCTTCAACCCTGCGCGAGTTGCGCATTTGCTTCGACCTGTTCACCTCGAGCAGGCTTGGAATAGCGACCAATGCCATTATGACATCATGACACCAATACGGACTTGTGACCGCCATGACTGCAACTAGTAGTAGAGGATAAACACTCTCAAATGCTGGGATGAGTCGGAATCCTCCTTGGTGGGTTTGTTCCTGTGCCGTAATCGTAAGTAGAACCGCATGAAAATGCGCTAGTTTCACAACTTTGAAGCCATTTCGCACAAGGTTGCATGCCAGTCATGAAAGACTTTCAATTTACATGCGAAAGTTGTCACGCCTCCATCTTGACCTCCAAATCCCCGGTATACGCACTCGCGAAATGCGCGCTGGGCTCAAACGCCTTCCGCTTTTCCTCCGCGCGAATGAACGCCTCGCACTCGACGCGGCTCTTGTCCACATCAACAAAGTAGAGGAAAATGGTGCTAAAGACGCCGCTGAAAACGCACGTCGGTAAGTAAATAAGCTTCAACCGCACGAAGAACGGAAACGCTAAGAAACAAACTTACAGTCCGAACAAGAATGCGAAAGGCATGTTGTCGTTGTTGTTGGCCGCGGTTATGATGGCAGACGAGACGACTACGCAGGAAGGACGATTAACGGGCTTTATGACCAAGTAGAATCCAAGCCACGCACAAGGTCCGATGACTGAGTACAAAGGAAGATAAGACAGGCTTTAGAAACCAAGTGAAAACGCGAGTCACGCACATGCGGATGTTTTTCCCACCTAAAAAGTTCAACGTAAGAACGGGAGGACGGGAAACAGAGTGAAAATTATAATACCACAGAGAACAAGGCGAAGAATAGAAACCTGTCGACGAGTTCAGCCGGTCACTTCCTTGACGACTCGGAGTAGACGATAAAGATACTACTGACATCTGCGGCAAAGGCGACACCTCGCTGATCATCGTCTGGCTGTACGCGTACCACGGGCAGACCATCAAGCCGTAAAACGCCTGGTAGAGCCTACAGATATGATTGTTGGCTGGAGTTTTAGAGGACGCGTCAGTGGACCAACCATATTTCCCAGACGTGCTTGAACCCGAACTTATCGGTGTGCACGCCGATGAGGCCCCATATCGTCAGGATCTAGAAGGAAAAATATTGATAACGGAGAGTGGACAGAGCTTTGAGACGTACGATGATCCAAAAAACGTTGAATGAGAGCATCTACACGATGCCGGGTGAGATATGGGTAGACGGATAAAAAAGGATACTAAACCGCTTTGGTGCTAATTTTGAATCTTTTTTGGACGAGCCAGAAGATGCTGCGGAGATTTCAGTCCACGGGGGTTCAATGGATCAATGGATCATTTGTAACGCTTACTATATCCCCAGGCCTTGGGCGACGATTCCGACGATAAGGAGGAGGGTCAGTTGGAGAGTCGAGTATGCTACAACACTGTTCCAACATTTTGAACTCGAATTGGGGTTCTAAGATGCAAATGAACCTATTTTGGAGCGTGCCGATCACCGTCCTGCGCCAAAGAATGAGATATTTTTGAAAGCACATGCAGAGTACGAGATAACCAACACTGTTGTGTTCAAAACATCTCCCCTGTTGATCATTTTTAGTGTGGTTGAACTGGATGATGGTGAAAATACAAACATGAGGAAATAAAACACCAGGTACAAGAAAGTCTGTTTAAGCCTCAAGCACTCCCTAAACGCAACATAAGTCTGCTTGAACCCAATCGTCAGCAGACTTGTTCCCGGTGGGAGGTTCAAGCCAGGGCGGCGCTTCTCGAACAGGAACCAAGGAACAGCGCAAACGAGCCAAACGGCACCGGAGAACGCGATGAGGATACTGAAGGCTTTGGTATTGTTCGCAGTGCTCTCATCCGATTTGACCGCTTTGAAAATTCCAACCATGATGGCGAGGACGATGATCTCGCCGAGGGAAGAGATGGTAAATGACATGTTGGAGATGCGGTTGCGGGATAGAGAGGTTAGTTGGGTGTGTTCCGCGACGCTTTAGAGGGCAATTAATGGATGCGGTGGCTAAAATAAAAAAGACAAACGTTTTTTGGCCGGATTTCACTTCCGCCACAGAGGCTTTGACCTCTGGGAGGTCGCGAGCGAGACCGGGGAAGGCCGCAGTCCAGAAGGTGAGAGAACACTGGAAAGCAAAATAAGCGTGAAAACATGGCTGGTAAGCCATCTACTTACCTGATACGTGATTACTGCCAAAGATTAGAGTCTACGTGAACAGAAATTGGTATCCTCACATCCAAGAATGTACAACGCAACTCCAGACCGCCATTGCGCTGCGTCTTCCACTCCCAGCCAGGCAAACGAAACGGCGACAGCTAGAATGGTGAAGAAAATGGTGATGTTTGGCCTCGACGTTCCGTAATCCGCCCAAGCACCGATCATTAACAGCAGAACTGCTTGTATCGCAAAGGATATGCCGTTTGCTGTAAACCAGCCATTAGTTTTGGAAAAAAGTTTGGAAAAGGCCACAAACTCATGAGGACGATGGAATTTACTGTGCATGCCATGAACGGACAAAAAATAATAATCACACGGATGACATACTGTCGCGAACGCGGCCAAGATAAGGGAGAACACATCCATTGTCACCGCACGGAGCGGTGAACGGAGCCTGAGTAGGGTCATATCCCGCAAGAAACAAGAGATTCTGAAACTGCGAGGGCCCAAAATTGAACCTGAGAAGTCGAATTGGGTTATTTCGAGCACGATAAAAGGGAGAATATACCCAGATAAGCCACTGTTGCCGATGTAGTAGAGATAGTAAGACCACAGCTCTCGACGCGTCGTTGTCCATCGAGAGTCAGAATCTGCCTCCAAAGGCGGTGCGGCCGCCGTTGCCAGCTCAGATTTCTCGCTCTTGACGTCGTTCTCCGCAGACATGGGAGAAGAGAAGAGAGTTATCTTGGATCATTTTTCTCGTGTGGTTTTGGAGCGAAAGGGTTTAAATATGGCACCCACGATGGTGACGCGCCGCCCAGGGTCTGAGCCAGAAATGAGGCGGCGCACTTGGACGGGGAATACGGCAATATCCTAGCGGTAAGAGCGTCGGGCGCAACCAACATTGCGCAATTCGGAGCCTGAAATTTGCTGCCTGCAACCTGCCCGGCACGTGCCGCGCAAGTGACGCGGGAACTCCCGATCCATCCCCAGATTTGACCGCCACCACTACCGTGCAAACGTTGCGCGACGCGTACACGGGATGTATCGTACGAGCCGCCTGGCCCTAGCGGCCTCCAGGGGGGCTGTTCGCGTTGTACGAAGGGTGCGCTGTATTTCATTCAATTTACCCGCAAAAATCATCTTGAACGAATGCTTTTCAAGCGTCTAACCACTGAGCCTCCATCTGCTGCACCCTTGCCGCCGAAGAAGAAGAGGCATGTTGTGCGGAACATATTGTTGTCCACGACGGTGCTCGTCGGGACCTTCTACGTTGGCAGCACTTTCTTTGCATTCAAGAACGAAGCGTACTACCAATTTTTCTCTGAGCGAGTTCCGCTCGGGTACTCCATGCTCGAATATGCGGAGGATAACCAGTGGGAAACAATGACACTAGAGTCAGCCATAAACTCGGCGACGCAGAGGTTCACGTCGGCACAGCGCTACGTCACCGACAAAATAAGTGGCGCGACGCCGACAGTCCAGGACGCGAAGCAAGCCGTCAAGAACACCAGAGACTCGACGGTCAAGGCCATCCAGGACTCGAAAGACCGCGCCACTTCAGCTGCAGCCCGGATACGGACGGAAATAAAAAAAGACGCGTCTGGCGCGAATGCAATCTTGAGGGACCAGTCCGAACAGTTCTCGCGCGGTGTCGACGATCTCATACGTGAGGCCCAGGCAGCACTGGCGAAGGGCGTCGATGTGGCAAAACTTCCGATCTCTCCCGAAGTAGCTGCAGCACCATCGCCAACAGACGACACTACCGTCTACAACGCTCCCTTGCCCGTCGGATTCGAACTCCCCCCAGGCTACTCTCGGCCAAAGCCGGCCAAAAAGCCGCAAGCCGCGCCCACGGAGGAAACCACTGCGCGCCTGCTCCGTCTGTCCCCCGCGCTCTCGTCCATTACCTCCTCCGAGCCTATCATCGCGCACCTCGCGGGGACGATCGACGAACTCACAGCCTACGTGGAGGCGAACCCCGCTGCGACCGCTAAAGCCGCGTCCGTCCTCGAGACCGCAAAGTCCGACCTGACCGCGCTCGCCACGCGCATCGACAAGGTGCGCGAGGACGAGCGTGCCGAGCTCGAGGCGAAGCTCGACGACCAGACGCGCGAGTACACGGTGAAGCTCATGGAGCTCGAGATGGAGGCCCAGGACAGGCTCGATGGGCAGGAGCAGGAGTTTAGGCGGTTCTTTGACGAGGAGCGCGGAAAGCTGACGCAGGCTTATCGCGAGAAGCTCGAGAATGAGCTGCAGACGCAGACGGAGCTCATAAACGAGCGGTCAGTCCCAATGAAACCCGCCGTAACTACTAGCGACTGACAAATATACTCAGGCTCAAGGAGGAGGTTATTGCGCAAGGGATTGAGCTCCAACGCCGCTGGATCCGCGAAATCAAGGTCCGCGTTGAGGAAGAGCGTGGCGGGCGACTTGCCAAGATCGACGAGCTCTCGGCGAACCTCAAGCGCCTTGAACGCGTGGCCCTCGACAACTCTACCTACCTCGACGAGAACATCCGCATCCACGCGCTGTGGTCTGCCCTGCGTGCGCTCTCTACCTCTGCGCTCGCCTCTCCCGTCCGCAAGTCCTTCCGCGAGGAACTGCGCGTCCTACGACACGTCGCTGCCGCACGCGAGGACCCCGTCGCAGCCGCCGCGCTCGAGTCGCTCGAGGGCTCGGACGTCCCCGACGTCGGCGTTGAGCCGTTCGCGGACCTCGCGACGTGGTTCGCAAGGGAGGTCGCGCCGAAGGTGTCGCACGTTGCCCTCGTTCCGGACCAGAACGCCGGGCTCCTCTCGCATCTCGCCAGCCGTGCGTTTGCGGGGCTGAGGTTCAAACGCCATGGGCTGGTGAGCGGCGACGACGTGCTGAGCGTGTTGGCACGAGCGGAGTACTACTTGAATGAGAAGGATCTCGACAGCGCTGCGCGTGAGCTCAATCAGCTTGGGGGTACTGCAAAACTGCTGCTGCACGATTGGCTGGAGGCTGCAAGACGACGGCTGGAGGTGCAGCAAGCGCTCGAGGTAAGATCCTTCTGCCCAGAAAAAACTTTATTAATGTTTCTTCCAGGTTGTGCAGGCTCAAGCAACACTGGCGTCGTTATTGGTAGTATAACCGAGCGCCATACATAAATTATAATAGAATCCACAGCACATACACATCATAAACTCGACGGATTCATCGCACACTCGCAAATAACTTGCGCACGTCTGACGACCGTCTGCAAAATCGTCAGAACATCGGAAGCGGAGAGAAAAAAGATACCACAGACATGGACATTATCCAATCCAACCTTGACGAGTCCCGGGAACATTGTACAGCCCACACGGTCGAGCTCGCCGCGCTCGTTCTTCAGACACCGCTTGACGAGCTCGATTTGTCGTGGGAACAGAGTGCTGCCGAGTTCAGGTACGAACGCGCGATAGAAGGGGTCCCCCGAGCCGGCGGTGCCGTGGAGCATGCGGGAGAAGTGGTACGCAGACTCGAGCACAGTGAAGGGGAGGACGCCCGTAAGGAGGTGCGTGATGTGCGGGATTTGCTCGGTGAGGATGTTATGTGTCATGTCTGGTGTGCAGCTCTCCACGGCGGCGGAGAAGGTTTGTCGTCGCCATACGGCTGCTACTGTTGGGTCTCCTGGGGATGATGTCAAGACGAGATTCACATGAACAAAAAAGGCCACTTGCGTGCAAAGATATGCTCGTGAATGCGCGTCAACTGGATATTGGCCTCTTTTGAATTGGTGACAATAAGGCAGTTGATGAAGCCCTCCGAGATGGTCTCCGCCAGCGCATGGCGTAGCAGGCACTGTGCTTGCATCGGTGTTCCGCTGAAATTGCCCGCGACCTCGACGCCATTGACGATGTCATTTAACGCTGCCTCGCAGATCCGATCTAGGGGCGACGGAGGCTGTCGGATAATGTCCGATGCCCAGCGATTAATGAGCTTGTCCAGCTGCGAAGCGCCATTCTGCTGTCCTTTGAGGACCTCGTGTGCCTTGGAGACACTTCCATTCACTTGCCTTGATCGAAAAATCATCCACAGTTCCTCCGGGTATTTGGAGTCCCGGACCTTCCAAGAGTTCAATCCTTGCTCTGAGCTGTGCTACCTGCTGTTCTTGCTCTTCCAACTGTACACGCTGCTCCTCCACTTTCTCGTGCGCTATCCGCTATGAAACACCTGGTGAATGGCTTCCTCACTGAACCTCGTTCCACTCACGAAGTTCTGCAGGACATATTGGTACTGTTCGGTGTCCTCAACGGAAAATACTGAACGGGGAGCCATGTTCTGGATACGCCGGGACCATGATGGCGGACTTCAGAAGACGGAATTCCGGCCCGATCCGTGATGGCCAGAGCCGGGGCGGAGAAATTGGGGATTCTTCTTCCTTTAACCACCATCTCCACCTAGCTGCTATACCTGACGGTCGGCATGCCTCTCGCACTACCTTTAAATTTTCCCGCCTGGTTGAAAGACAAATCCCACCTCCTCAAGCCACCAGTCAACAATTTCTGTCTGTATCAGGGTCAAGATTTTGTCGTCATGGCCGTAGGAGGTCCGAACGAGAGGATCGACTACCACCTTAACGAAACAGAGGTCGATCTCTCTTCTCATATCTAATTGGTTGAATTTTCTCAACTTTAGTTCGTTTGATGTAGGAATGGTTTTATCAATACAAAGGCGGGATGCTCCTGCGCACCGTCGACGAGGGTAGCTTCCGCGATATTAGGATCGAGGAAGGGGAGATGTTCCTCTTGTCTGGTCGGTTGTCCTAGCTTACCCCCCCCCCCCCCCCCCCCCCGTATCTGCTGTGTGGTTCGATTTTATCTTCGATCTCAGCCAACACGCCGCACAATCCCGTCCGATACGCAGATACCATCGGAATAGTCATGGAGCGCGTCCGGCCAGAAAAATCGCGAGGTTGGTTTATTTACCCGATTTTCTTGGGTGTACTTTAAATTTCTTGGAGATCATTTGCGTTGGTATTGCCCCTCCGACGTTCACAAAGAGCCGACCATCATCTACGAGGAGACATTCCATGTTACGGATCTCGGGACACAACTGAAGCCCGTCATTCAGAGATGGCAGGAAAATGAACAGCTCCGGACATGCAAGTCGTGCGGATTTGTGGCGGATCCCAAGTGATCAAGGCACTGACTCGGGAAATGTGCTATTCAGAGAGTTTGAAGAGCTGAGCGACTTTCGCTTGCCTCGCTTCATCGCCAAGTTGGGAAATTTCACTCTTTTCACGTTGTGTTTCTCATATATTGGTGTTTTCTCACCAGTTCTCATCCTTTGCGAGTAGTAGTCCCAGTGCTCTAGATCTGTCGACAAGCTTGGCCAGCTACTTCTGCGTCCCTCATTCCTCGTCACTATGCCGCCTGACAAATGGCGACCACGATTCGTCCCGGTTTCTCTCTCAGATTGCACCAGGGCCCCTAAACAACATACGAGTCAACTTGACCAGGGCAGTGATTGCGGATCAAAATGTACGTGGCGCCGCCTTTGTAAGTGCTCGGGATGATGGTTTTCAAAATGGATATGCATTGAAGCGCTCGTCTTTCAAGTCTGGACTTGTCTCGAGGCTGGATCGAAAGAGTCTAATACATATAATTCAAGTTGCAAACCGCACGGGTTTTTCTGCAGTCGCTGGTGGCTTTATGAGATTTCATTCCCCACGTCATCCCTTATCTTTATCTTTATCATGCCGGATTTGGCGGGACCCACGTCAACGGTCAACAAAGCGAGCTGTGCAGGCCGCTTCAGCAACTCCTACATGCCCAGGACGAACCGAGGTCCTTTCCAAGGGCACAACCCACTCTTTGTCGTCATATCCTCTACAGATAATTGGTCATGGAGTCGGTATTGGAGCGGAGGCTGACCGGGGGGGATAACCAGGCGGAGACCTCGCTTGCTGCGCAGGAAAGAGCGCTTGTTGCGGCAAGGTGCGTGTCTACGTGTACGAAGGAAGTGGTTTTTAACTCAACTATCTCTAGTTCGACTAGCTCACATCTTTTCAAGCAAGCAAGCGGTTTCAACATATTGGGAGGGTGGTTCGTTTCGGGGGATATCCACATTCACCGTACGTATCTCTGCCAAATTTCGGGTGAATTTTGTACTGACTTCAGGCCCCACCTCTTCTAGACGACAACGGTGTGTGACCGAGTCGTGTGCTTTATGGCACTTACTTATCATGGAGTTCAGTTCCAGCTTCGCCCCTCGAGGTATCACCAATATTCGATGCCCATACTGCCCCCGGCTTCACGGACCCAGCTCTTCCCCAGACTGATGCTTATGGTCAAACCACAACGTGGAATCAGCATACTGACGGATATGCCACGACATACGAACCGATTGCGGAGGCCTCAGGCTCACAGAGTTTCTCTCGACCACGAACCTCGGAGATCCGAAATCACCCAAATCTTTTCACCACGGCAGCGTTGGTCGCGCACTGGGTTGCAACGGGTGTGCACTTTCACCTTTCTAACACATTTTTTTTTTACGCAACTGGCCAGACGATGAGCATTTCAAAGAAGTGATGCTGGGTGCATATCCCGATTTCTTGCCAGTGAGACCAGAGGAACAGCTGTTCGATATGATCAAGAAACAGTTCGAGCAGGCGGTCGCTAAGCCTTATCCTGAGCGATACAAGTACGTCCGTCCCTGCCACAGATTTCGTAACTTTTAAACACCAAACAGGATCGTGAAGATGATAATTGCGTGGTTGCCAACCGTACCTTCAGAGTCCAACGTCCTCCAGTTGGTTGAGGCCTTTGTGGCGACCAATCCACACATTGTTCGGGGAGACCTAACGATGATACGGAGGACGTTAGGGCACTGTGTAAGTCGCTGTACCTTTCACTTGAAGGGCGTTAACTTATGTTTAGGTCGCAAACTCGCCACCCAGACTTCCCGAACCGCCGGTCGAGCCTATGGATTTTTATGACCTTGCAGCCGCCTTGACTACCCTTGCGGCCGATCTATACACCAGACTTCGCCTTTGCGACTACTCGGCGTACGAGAGAGGCGAACCCTCCCGATTTGATGCGTTGGTTGCGATGAATGAGAAGCTGAGCCTTTGGGTGAAGGACTGTATTCTTTCCCAGCGGGACAGGGACAGCAGGAAACGTTGCGTCAAGCGGTTCAGCAAAGTAGCCCAGGTCGGCGGTTTTTCAATCACTCTCGCTGGCTACTGACGTTGAATGGGCCAGGAATGCCGTAAATTCCGCAACTACAACTCCATGGCTACTATCGCTCGAGTCCTGGACGAAAAATCAAAGCCACTAGCATATATCCCTCGCACGATGGAGATGCTGTCCAGATCTACCCGCGAATCGCTCAAACAGCTATCGGCGATCATTGATCCGTACGATAACTATCGGGAGTATCGAAAGCAGAAGGGTGCGGACGGGAGTGATTGCATCCCTTGGCTCAGTACGTTTATGTTTCTTTTTTATTTTCATTGAAAAGTTAACTCACCTCCATCATTAGGGTGTTACACAGTAGAGTTTTCAAACGGTTTTCAAGCTTGTTTTCAAGTTGGTTTTGAGTCTGATTTTGAGCGAGCGTGACAGTGATTTCAACTTTGATCGCTCGCGCGAAAACCGCGAAAACCGCGAAATCAAGCACGGCAACAAACCGGCAACATGCGGCCGTCCGGCAGAGCACCCACGTGAACAACAAACAAGGCACGCAAATCACTTGAAACGCGTGCAGCGCGTGTTATCCTGTTAAGTATAAGTTGTGGGACATGGATAGTGGTCTGAACTGACTGAATGAGTGCCGCTTTAGGCTGTTTCTTCTCCTCGTCCGCGCTTTTACGCCCTTACGGCCTTGACCGCGATTTTCTTTCTTGCTGTCAGGCTTTGCTTTGGACGCGTTCCCAGTGGTCTTCTTGGGGCCTTTAGCTTGGGTAATGGCTAGGCGGGCCTTAATGGCAGCTTTAGTCGACATGAAGAAGGATATGAGACGCGACGGAAAAGGAGGACGCGACGTGGCAGCACGTGGCAGGCAATTCAAAATCCGCTGTTATGTGCCGAAATCCGTCCGAAATCAAGTGTCTCGTCACACTGTTACTTGGGTTGAAATCAAAATCAAAACCAACTCGAAAACAAGCTCGAAAACCATTTGAAAACTCTACTGTGTAACACCCTATTCAGCGGTTCTATTGAGCGATCTCAAAAGGGACCTTTTGAGATACCCACTAATCGTCGAGCGTGGGGACCATCAGCCTGAGCTGATAAACTTCGAACGTTACCGGAAGCTGGCCCAAAAAATACATATGTATCGAATGCCGGCCGACTTGGAACGACGTCGACGTGGGGCCCATGTCACGTATCTGGAAGCAAAGCTCAGTAATATTGCTTTTCCTGGTGTAGATGAGGAGGGGGAAGATCTTCGACTTCGGGAACTAAAGGAGGAGGAGGAGAAGGTATACAGGAAGCGCACTGATGAACTCCGAAGACTGGGATTTAGGGCTTGATTGATGGATACTCTTGGATTTTGCCGACGTTTTCAGATCGCGGGCTAATTATAGTACATACTCACTTATGATTACTTTAGGTACACAGTTATTGAAGTGCAGCGCTGGCTGTCAACTGTTTAGGTTGACGAAACATGGATCTGCTTTGTGAACGTGAAATTTCAACAGTATCACGTGAGTTTGCTGGAGTCAGTTCAACTGCTCAGAAGGGTAGTTGTTTGCAAGAGGATTTAATTATTTGCAAACCAGCAGAACTACTAGCTTTTAGAAGTCGAATGCAAATGATACAGTTCAAGTCCTTTATTTCCGAGAGCTACGATGCCGCGTAAATCTCCCTCTCCAGGACGCCGAACAGTCGCTTGTGGGTCACGGTAGTGTCACCGGTATATGAGTTGCGACCCGAAAACCACCGCAATACCTGTAGTCGGGTCAACAAAATGGCTCGCGTTTACTCGGCCACTCCCTGCAGTGCGTCCGTCGAGTCCGGGTTCAAGTTGCTGTATTGAAATAAAAGGTGCTTACAAGCCCCAGAACCGCCTCGGCGTCTGCCCGGAATATTGACCATGTTGATGAAGAGTCCGCGGCCGAACTGTGCGCTGCCTTCCGGGAGGCCGAGGTGTCTCAATGAAGTTATTTAATGCATTGGTTAGGTTGATGCTGCCGGTCGGTGGAAGTGTTTGCGCCAACATGCCGTCCACTGACGCGGGAGAGAGTATCGGCGCGGTTGCACTCCCGACGCCGACAACGCCATCAAGGCAATGGAGGGGAAACCTTTGATTTGGAGGAGGTGGCGGAGCAGAGTGAGATAATCCTTCTGGGACATGTAGATGCCGAAGCCGCCGCAGTGCACACGCGCTGCGAAGATATGTTGAATTTAACTTGGGGGCGGAGCATTGAATACCGTCCGCAGGGTCTTGTGGCATCAAGGGTGACCCTTTCCACGACTCAAGAGGATCTTTCTTCTCGATAGAGATGGGTATATACCGGTAATAGCTACCAGCTCTTTCAACGGGGGTGTAAGGTAGAACGATGCCGAGGGGATACCGAGTGGAGTAAAGATAACTAGATGGCAGCACAGAGTCGTTGACACGCTGTTTCACCGTCGCCGGCGTAGTCTGTGGATGACCATCCTCATTGGTCCCCCCCACCACAGGTTCCACAAGCTTGGGGAGGACACTTTCGACCGGTGTGTCGA
This sequence comes from Mycena alexandri, assembly GCA_029233265.1. Lineage (NCBI taxonomy): Eukaryota > Fungi > Basidiomycota > Agaricomycetes > Agaricales > Mycenaceae > Mycena > Mycena alexandri. The sequence continues at coordinate 90,709 of JARJCM010000321.1, read as the reverse complement.
CACAATTTTGCCTTGCTCTACCAGCAATCTAGAGGGGATCAGGAAAGTTAAGAATACGTCAGAAATGAGTCTTGTAGATGCAAACTGTTGTAATTGGCTTTGTCAGGCTGCACAGCCAAAACACTGTATCCTCGTTGATATCGGCACTCTGAGGGTCGTCCACAAGCTTCGTGCCAGCTTGATCCATGTAAATGGGTCCGTCCACAGTTCTTACACCCAACAACAAGGCCGGTGATATCTTGCTGGCGACTGCATCAGACCGATGAGGGCTGTAGCGCAGTGGACTCACCAAAATAAGGATAGGAGAACACACCAAGATGCAATCGTGTGCATCTTTTTGGGCCGCAGAGAGATTCGGGGACACCATACTGTGAGAGTGAAGCCCAGAGTCAAAGCCTTTCAGAGCCCTAAGAGGCAAGTGATCTGAGTATTATTATACGGTCTGCTGAGAATTCCACTTCGGAGAAAATAATTGATTGTCAGTCCGTTGTCAGTTAAAATGTCAGGCTGACTGTCAGAACGGACAAATGTCAATTATGCACGCAGAGACAGAGAGGCGGACCTTGGGGTGCTACGGCCAGGTTGTGGATCAATTGTGAACTTGTAGTGGACCTAGGTTGAGTTTCAGTGGCTCAGAGGTTCGCTGAACCAAACCCGGGTCCAATTAGATGTTCAGAGGTTTTCAGCGTTTCAAGTGTTCGATTGAATGATGCCGAACGGGTTCAAAACTTTTCGAACTGATGACTCACAGGCAAGAAAAATTGGAATTGATACCTGTTCAAACCAGTGTCTTCCAAACCTTGATATTGTCTTTCGACATTTTCGAACCGTGAGAAACGGCTTCGGGTGTTCGGCCGTACGATCGGGCCGATTGCTCGCCTCTCGCGGCGCCCGGTCCGAGCCGGTCCGAGATTCTTCCGCGGCCCCTTTCGTTGCGTCCCTTTACTCGACCTCCTCCCTCAACCGCAAAACGTCCTCCATCATCGCGCAGCTCCGCACCGACTTCACTCCCCTCAATGCGTACCGCTTCAAAGTCGGTTTCATCCAATCACCGGCGTGCGAGGCGTGCGGGGCGGCAAGGGAGAACAGAGCCCACTTTCTCCTGGACTGCCCTGCATGGGAACCCCACCGCAGGCCGCTCTATGCCGCATGCTACGCTGCGGGTTACTTCGGCCCTCTTCACGTCGCCCCCCTCCTCAACGAACCAAAGGTGCTCTCGTCCCTCGCGAAGTTCCTCGACGCCACGGGCCGGTTCGAGCAACAAGCTACGTTATGATCTTTTTTCTTTATACGGTTACGATACGATTACTTTATTTTCTATCTCATTTCTCCCTCTCCATCCAACCACCCCGCGACACACCACTCGAGCACCCTTCACCGACCCTTCTTGCGATACCTATGTCACGATACCTCTAGATACAAATGATTCGCCGCGCCTCGCTTAATTATTATTATCTCTTACAAAACGGACAACTCTTATATCCTCTAGACATCCACCCCCGCCACGTACTTAGAAAAAGCTACCGTAGCCTTCCCTTGGCCTGTATGTAGCTAGAAATTTGAATCCATCATCATCATCATCATCATCATCTTTCGTTGCAGTTTTATTCTATGATTTTGCACACTCAGGGAAAAGCAGCTAAACCGTGTTCATGCAAGTCCTACTGCTCACGTTCAGAAAGCGCAACAAGTCACATCTTCTTTCACTTACACATCTTACATGACCGGAATTGAATTTACGATTTGGAATAAATTTGTCAGTGTCCTAGGAAACGAGGTTGAGAGTAAAGAGAGAGCTGCAATATTTTCAAGAGGTCACAATTGCCTCCTAACAGGAATTTCTTGACGGTATAAAATCCATAACTCGAAGCAAAGTTGAAAAATTGGAAGAAGTGGTGCTGTTCGAATACTTCACTTTGCTTGTAGCGCAGCGTACACCGCGTTTTCCAAATCAGCATAGACCCGCTCATAAGTTTTGTCGCCCGGGGGCAACAGTTGTGTCCCAAAGACTACCGCCACGCCTGCGGTTGGGTCCACGGAAAAGCTTGTGTTTGCCCAACCACCCCCTTCGAGCTCATTTGGTAAGGGTGATTGCCCGGGGAAAGCAGGAAGAGTAACTCACAACCACCAGAGCCAGCCCTACGCTTTCCCGGGAGATCGGCTGTGTTTACGTTCAGTCCGCAGCTGAACTGCGCAGAGCCGGTAGGGAAGTTGAGGTATGGGTTGAAAACATTGACTAAAGCGCCCAGGGTCCTAGTGCCGGCTGGAGTAAGTGTTGGTCTAAACATGCTGTCGACGGAGGCGCGGGATAGGATAGGTTTTACTGCGCTGCCAGCTGTGTTCAGTGCATTGAGTCACAATTGATTACACATAAAAATTAAAAGTTGTAAAACGAACCACTGATTTGCAAGAGGTGGCGCAGGATCGTAAGATAGTCCTTTTGAGATGCATACAAGCCCACACCCCCCAGGTGCACTCGCACTGTGTAGACAAATCAGGTGAGTCAAAATCTTCGAACAGAACTAGTACCATTCGCGGGGTCCTGGTCAATCACAGATGGTTTGTCCCACCTCTCAAGAACGCCACTCTTCGCTCTGTACGACAGTGGAAGAAGGCGGTCCTTTAGCGCTGGTGTGAGATAGAACGACGCGGAGGTAATGCCGAGGGGGGCGAAAATGTGGTCCTGGCTGAGATACGACGTAATCCCGATGAAGTGGATGTCAGGAAGGAAGACAAATCCACGCACAAATATTGCTCGAGAGACTTTCCGGACAATCTTTCCACCACAAACCCCGCACAGTCAGTGGAAGATCCATATCCGACTAGAGTAATACCTATAATTATCTGTGTGGAATGGCTATGACGCGCTTACAGTCGGTCCCAGGTTCAAATTTCAAGGGCACCCCAGAGAGCGAACCCTAGCCTTCTGGTTAGATGTCCACATCCACGAATTGAACGCAGCCCAAACCTGAAGGATCTTAAAAAACATCGAAGCATCTTCATCTTTATAACTGTGCGTATACGGCGGGGAAAGATCTGCATGTTGGATATTAGGCATCTTCGTACGCACTAACAGGATGACGACCACCGGTACTCACCATCCTCAGCCGCCACTCTATCAATCCAGTAGTCAAGTCCACTACTATGGTTTAGGAGCTGCCCCAACATGATCTTCGCTTTTGCGGGGACTGTTGTACGCGGCCTACCTGCCCCATCGTGGTCTATCACCACGACCGGGTTCGCAAGTTCAGGCAGAACGGTCTCGACCGGTGTGTCCAGCGTGATTTTTTCCTGCTCGATTAGTTGCAAGGCGGCGATCTATGAATTCGGCCGAGTGAGCGGTAGCCAGCAAATAAAATGCGGCACACCGTCGTGATCAATTTAGTTTGGCTGCACAGCCAGAACACCGTGTCTTCATCAATGGCATCACTCGCAGGGTCGTCTACCAGCTTATGGCCCTCCTGGTGCATATAGATTGGTCCCTCTGCGGTAGTTAAGCCGAAGAAAAGAGCGGGCGTTGATTTGGTCGACACTGCGGTAGACTTCGAGGAATATATTAGCATCGACACGATTCTTGTGCGTTGTGCTCAACGCACAAGAATCAAATCCAAGGCTTCTTTTTGGGACGGCGAGAAATTCCTGGGTGCCATGAGTAGGTGACTGGGATTAGAGGTCGCAGCTTGAGCCGAGGTAGTGCCACGTCGGCCTTTCGAAGCTTTCTGCGGATCACTTTTCGGAGCTCAAGTCTTTGCTAACTCAAATCCAAGTGAATTTAAACTTGAATGGACAAGTACCAATGAGACGAAGAGAATAACCGAAACAAAAAAACCCCAGCTGAGTTCTTTTTCTTCTTCTTTTCTCAACATCGATCACGTGAGCTTGGTTCGAAAACTGTGTCGAAAGAACAGCGCCCTGGGTTTTGCGCAATAGCGGCCCTACTTTCAGTGCAATTTTCTCCAATGGACAGGCGGTTTCCTAAAAGCTCGTTGAATGGATACTATTCTGTAGAGCCGATAACGTCGTAGTGGCGGGAGCATCTACAAGATGTATGGACCATGAACACGGGTCTCACATTTTTTATTTCATTTTCGAGGGGATGTCAATGCTTACTGTTATGTGTCCACATCGATAGAATTTTGTCTCGACACGCCGGAAATAAAGAAAAGGCCTTGTATCTCAACAAATGCATTAATCCGCCCGTCAAGCCCCGACATTCAAACCCCCATAAAGCTCTTTCTCCGTTTCAAGGCACAGTCGGAAGTGCGTCTTGTCGGCCCTAGGATGGAGCTGCGTCGCAAGGATACCCGCCACCCCCGTAGTCGGGTCGATGAAGAAGTTTGTGTGCGCCGCGCCGCCCCCTGCCAGTGCGATCGTCAGTCGGAGATGAAAATCATCACATTACTTACAAGCTCCAGTTCCTTTCTTGCGTAATCCAGGAAAGTCCATTATGGTCACAAAAAATCCACAGCTATATTGTACCGACCCAGGAGGAAGCCGGAGGAACTGGCTCAAAGAGGCTGCGCCGGCGGCGGGTAGGGTCGGTGTGAAGAGAGCTTCGACCGAAGCTAGAGAGAGGATGGGGGTAGCCGCTGTACCGGCTGTGGTTTTTTTCCTCAACGGTATTACGACGAGAGAGTAAGGATGTGCACCTTTGATTTGCAGCAAGTGGCGTAGCAGCGTCAGGTAGTCCTTCTGCGACGCGTACAGGCCCATGCCGCCGTAGTTCATTCGAACTAGAAATGTTGGTGAGGTGGATGGTTCAACTTGAGATTTAAAAATGGTTACGTTTGGCAGGGTCCTGCTCAAAGGGAAGCGGTCCGTTCCATCTCTCCAGAACACCGTTCTTATTCCGGTACGAGAGTGGGAGGAGCCGCTCTTTCAATGCCGGGGTGAGGTAGAACGACGCGGATGTGATGCCAAGCGGGGAGAAGATGTGGTCTTTACTGAACATCCATTTCATAAAGCTCAGGACGCCCAGGGATTTCATCCACGTACAAATACTGGTCAAGCGATTTGCCCGAGAGCTTCTCGACAATAAACCCCACACAGTCGGAAGAGAAGCCGTATACGACTGCGGTATCCTAAATTAAGCCTCGAATTTCCTCGTTTCAACAGACACTCACAATCTGACCCTGGTTCGAATTTCAAGGGTACGCCTGGAAGCGAGCCCTATTTCCCGTAGGCAAGCAAATCACCTAGAATAAATAAAACTGACCTTGAGGACGTTGAAATACGTGGCCAAATCAGCACCGCAGTGTGAATACACCTCCGACATGTCTACGAACAACGGCTGAAATTCTAAAATAAAATGAAATCTCTTTGCAGTGGCCTACCATGTGCCGTCTTCTTCGCGGCTGAGGAGTCGAGCCCACTGGTGTGGTTCAGCAGCTGGCCGAACGTAATCTTGCCCTGTGCAGGTATCGTAATTGGATTTCCCTCCTCGTCGTGCCCCGTAACGATCACCGGGTTCCCCAAACCAGGAAGGATGCCCTCGGCCGGCGTGTCGAGTGTGATTTTTCCTTGTTCCAAAAGTTGCAGGGCCGCGATCTATATTGAGCGAGAAAATAGTTGGTTACTTCAATCAACACTGCACGCGGGATTGGATGTATATTGAATTACGGACGCTAGTGATGAGCTTCGTCTGACTGGCGAGGTAATACACCGTGTCCTCGTCGATCGCGCCGCTCGCAGGGTCGTCCACGAGCTTCGTGCCCTCCGTTTGCATGTAGATAGGACCCTCTGCGGTGGTCACGCCGAAAAACAGTGCAGGCATCGATTTGCTAGACACTGCTTCTGCCTACGAATTTGCATCTGGTTCTAGTTGAGAACACTGGCTATAAGACGAACACGCACCAACATGCGGTCGATAGCTTCCTTGCTGGTCGTGGAGAGAGTGGGGGCCATGATTTGAACCACGCTGGAATTCGAGGGTGGGGGCGCGTTGTGTAGTTGGGGTCTGAGTCAAGTTGTATTGTGGGAATTCGAAGAGCTGCCATACCTAATTAACCTTCATAGAATCGTCGTCGATCATTGTGGGCTTCTTCTCAAAGTTCAACTTTGGTTCAAACTATAAAACCACGTCTTGAATTTCCCGCCGCTCCTCCTCAAAATCAAGAAGCCTGGTCCCCTATGTCTCCTCCTCTTGCTGCTCAGACGGAAAAAAAGTCCAGACTACGCAGATCAGCCTTGATTCTTATCAACGAACTCAACTGTCAAGGACAGCCGTACAACCGATGAAATATATGCAGTGGGTTCTGTGCAAAGCTTAGGAAAAAAATCTGATACTCACAAACGTATGAAAGAAATTTGAAACGCGGCGAACGCGCGGTCTAAGCGCAGAATACATACGATGACGTCAAGGCTGGGACTCTGTCGGTGGGGACTCTTATGAAGGTGAATTGGCACTGGGTATATTATTTTGCGGTACAGCGACAGGACATGGGGTATTACCGGCGAAAATACAGCATTGTACACGGTTATAAAGCATATTAATTTTGGGAAGCAGAGTCGAGTTGGTTTGGTTCGAATACGAATTCACGGGTGCTCTCAAGGAGTTAAGCCTGCCCATGACGTCCCAGACCACGAGCATCTTTGCTCACAAGCCGTGCCACAACGTTCTTGGCCTTCGCGCGATTTGCTCTGCGGGGTTCAATCAGCATTTGCACGCAAGATAGATAACAAGGAAAACGTACTCTGCCTGTGCTTCCTCCTCCAAAACCTTGATACTCTCCATCGCATCCCGCACCCGCGCGCGGGCATGCAGGACCGCACGGTCGGCCTCGGCCTCGGCCTCCGCCGCGCTCGCGACCTTCTGGCGCGCAGCAACAACAGTGGGGTCGGTTTCCCGTGTGCGCGCGGCGTAGCGCTTTAGCGTCGTGCTGAACATGCTCGGGGTCTTGCCCTGCGACTTGACCGAGGCCGTGGAGGCCGCGGAGGCGTTGGAAGCGCGGGACGCATGCGAGGCATGGGTGCCGGTCGTACGCGCAGACGGCGCCAGGGAGACCGAGTCGGCGGAGCGGCGCCGGCCAAAGAAGAAACTGCTGCGGACGGAGGCGGTGTCGGAATTGGGCTTGCTCGTTGCGGAGCGGTATGATGAGGCGCCTGTGGGGTCGGGCGATGGGGGGCGGTCGGTACGCCGGGAGAAGAAACCGCCTTGACGCGGCGTGGGGGGCGTTGCGGGAGGCGTGACAAGGATGGGCTCGGAGGAGTTGCTGCGTTTGAAGAGAGGCATTTGTGGAGCAAGAGAGTTACGCGTTGCAGGTTATAAAAGGTGGGAGATGATGAGGTCATGGTGGAGTAGACCAAGAAGGGGATAGTTTGGCGTGTTGGTTGTGTTGCATTCCATTCCATAACCTGCACGAAAGTCGCGTGGAAGAGGGCAGGTTTGATGAGTCCAGAAATGTGACCTATGTAGAGCAGCAGCAAGACCAAAAATACCCATGTGTGTTCGAAACTTTGCCAAACGATCCAGTCGAGAAACCAACGACTCAGGAGACACGAGTAGTACGACTCATATTATGCCTCGAGATCAACCATTCCGATGCAGCTGTAAAATTTTGAAGGCCCCAGCTGTGTTCAGAACTTGAAATTGCCTGAAATCACGCCGCCCTAAAGTTGGCCAAATCTTGATTATTTCCCGTGTTTTAGGAATAGAAAGAAGAGGCTTTCAGCAGAGCATAGTCACAGGGCGTTGAGGTCTAGCTGCGCTGTCCAGTGAACGCTCAGAGAACCAGTTCTGCTAGTAAGAGAAGAGCGGCCATGAGGTCATCGATGGCTGTCGGACCGATCAAGATTTGCAGCCAGAATAGCGCGCGCGTTGACACGCGTCGATATAAACCTTTGTCGCGTCTTTGTGGATGTCCAGAGGAAAGAAGATGGGAAGCGGAAGAAAGAGAGCGCGCGCGGAGCTTGAAACTTATGATCTGGATCACTAAGCCTTGCTCCCGTCTCCTCTCACCATGTCCAACAAAGTCGTCGTGAGTTTCCCTGAGTTTGCTCGCCTCTCGTTAAAGCCATGCTCATCGCCGTCGATGACATTCCAAGCCCCCAATATATCGGGCCGTTATCGACGATGTGATAGCTGCAATTCGGCCCTCATTCGAGGACTTGGGCGTCGCCGACGACGTCCTGCACGAGCTCCAGCAGGTAAGCCACCCTGAGCACGCTTTTAACAAAGACTGGATGTGCGCAGAAATGGGAGGAAAAGGTCATTGCATCCCGCGTCGCCGACTTTGACCCCGCGCAGCCTGCCCCGCCCGCGCACCACCCGTACCCCGTCGCTCTTCCGCAGTACGCCGTTGGCGGCATCACCTACATCCCACCGAGCGCCGCGCAACCCCGCCCTGGCGTCAAACCCGAGCCCGTCGACCCGCGCTACGCCCTCGCCGCCCCGCAGTACGCACTTCCACCCCTCCCCGGTCCTTCGCTCGGAAGCCTCGGTGGTCTCGCGTTCCCTGCCTCGATGTACCGCCTCCCGCAAACCGACGGCCCAGCGGGGTCCGAAGATGATGACGACGAGGACGACGAGGACGCGAGCCCTGCACCGAGGATGCCGCGTACCGCACACCCATCGCTTCAGCCGTCCGCGTCTGCCAAAGGGGCCGAGCCAACGGATGAGGAGGCTATCAACAGCGACCTCGACGACTCGGACACGGAGAACGAGGAGGATCCGGAGGACGCGGCGCCCGAGACTGATATTGTGTTTTGCACGTACGACAAGGTTGCGCGGGTGAAGAACAAGTGGAAGTGTGTACTCAAGGACGGGATGATCCACACGGGTGGGAAGGATTATTTGTTTCAGCGGTGTACTGGGTGCGTTACTCTCTCTTCGCTATCCTTTGCTGCGAATGCTGATACGTTCATCTGCAGAGAATTTGAGTGGTAGCGCCGCAGCAGTGATCTTCCCTCCCATGCGTCCTCGTACAAACCTCCCTCATCTTCCCATTTCTTGTCCGTGAAATATGCATAAAGTATAAAGCACAAGAGAGTCTCCCACCCAATCCCATCCCATGCCATTATTCACATCGACACGCATTCTCCATCCTCTAAAGAAGATTTGTATTGTATATCGTCCTCGCAAAAACATTTTTCTACATCTTTGCAAAGCCTCGATTGCAAGTCCATACTTCAGCCTCCAGGCCGCACATATTCAATATGATATTGTGTCGGTGCCAATTAACCTAAGTTCGGAGGGGATAGCCCCTATTCTGTGGCGCCGTGCCGGTGCATGCCGAAAGCATTTTGATCGTTGATCGGGTCGAATTCTCCAACGTCCTCTAATCCAGCCTACGTCCCAGTGCCTGCTAGTCCTGCTTCGAACAGCAGAAAACGACGCAAACTGAGGCAGTTCCGGCTTTCGAGTTTCGTGCCTCTTGATATTCCTACCTCGGCAAAAATATGCAGCACTTAGGCAAGACTCCAACAACACTCTCAGTCTCCTGAAGGGCCAAGGCTGAGGGCTCCATCGGTACAATGCGATAAGTTGGACTGCCGGAGCGAAGAGCGAACCAATTCCAGGGATTGGAGATGGCTGCGCTGCTCGACGCCCAACTTTCCGACGACTTTTCGAGCATTTCCACAAATCCTCGTTTGTGTGAATGGGCACATTCCTTTCCGCGATGAATGCAGGAAATTCAATACTTCGCGCACCCGGTTATGCTCTCTGTCTATCCCTTATTTCTCGCTTGGGTCTTTTCTTATTTTATGGAGCGTAGAGGACGGCTTATGGCTCACTGGAACGAACCAGGTATGTTTTGGCGCTTCTCCCGCTTCCCAGAATGTGAATGTTTCCATGTGGCGGTGTAGGGTTCGACTGGCGGTGTGGTGTGGCAGCTTCCGGGTGCACGTCGTATCCACGATTTGTCCACGATCGGTCTCACTGGGTTTGATGAGGGGGCTGTGAACTCGTTCTCTTCATAACCGATTCAAGCTGTCCTTTAGGGATCTTTGAAACGCCTGTGGTGCAACACACCCCACCAATATTGTCGAGTGAAGCCTCGTTTGGCAGCGCAGAGTGGAAGTATGAATTTTAAACGGTGTACGTTCTATTCCGCCGACATTCTGTGCTGCATATGCTCTACGTATTTACAATGCTGACCTGATGCTGACCCATTTTCGTCCATTTCTGCTGTAGCATTGCTTAGCATGTCAAAAAGAAATGCTGTAGTGTACGTCACAGCATCCCATTACCTTAAAAGCGCAGCACTTGGCGCCTAGTGGCGCGAAGTCTTATAGTCTCTCTTTGACAGTGTAAATTCGTATGAATCCCCTCGTTGACTCTCACGACTACGGCTCGCTTATGGATCAAGAAACTCCGGTCTGGGACTATAATGACCACGTTTTGGAGGCCCCTCCTCTTCTTTGGCCTACTAGTAATGAACCCCCTCCTCTTTGGCTCAATGATGGTAATGAACCCCCTCCTCCTGGGCCAAGGTACGTACGACGATTGTGGCTTCAGTGCTTCAGTCTGAACCACCCAAAAAAGTTCCGAGATGTTTCAGAGGGTAACCCGTCTTGACTTCCAGGGATCCCAGCAGTTCACCAACGTGGCGGGTAATTTAAATATACACCCGACGACCGCATATCCAATGGCTTTAAGCAAGCCCTCTCTTAGTATAGATGATCATCGCTGACTAAAAGTTCAAGGATCATTCTCCAGTGGAATCGAAAATCCTATGTCGTCTTCGGATGCATTGGGTACTGTTTGCTCCGATAGTGCGAGTTACTGCAGTCATCTGTTGCGTCAAGGCCGCGGTTTCCCGTTATATGTTCCTGGTCCGCAGAGGAATCTGCCTGAAGAGTACCGGCAGAATGGTGTTATGATTGGCGATGTTGGAAGAGTCACACCAGAGGGGGTGTTCGATTTTTTCTTCAACATTTATCTCGATGCAGACGACCCCGTGCATGCGAACTTCGTTCCAGAAGACTTTCGCCCGCTGCAGCGCTATATTCCACGCGATATAGTCTATCTAGAGTTCGATCCAGGAAACTACGTTGCTTCGGCCTTCGTTCAGGCGTGGGATCCAAATGGCCTTTCCGAGTGTGTCAAATATCTATACGCTGAACATCAGACTTACCGTTCGTCGCTCTAGCGAATTTCCTGGCAGCGAATTCCTCTTCAGCTGCATGGGTCCCAGCGGAGCATTGCTGGCTCTTCCGCATGGCGCGCAACTTGAGAAACTTGAAGATGTGGAACATGTACGCCAATACGCGGCATGCAACGCCGAGAGCTGGTACAAATATATCAACGGAACCAGGGGCCGCGCACTCACGAACGGCTCCCTATACCTGATCACCGGCTGCGAAAAATCTCGATCTGGCGGCATGGGCTCATTTCAAAATGTTACGCCCGGAGCCGAGTTTCAATTATCGTTCAGACCAACCACCAGTGCGGACAGCGACTACAAATACCGGTTTACAAGAGGGAACCCAGCCCGCACGAAGCACTTTGATGGTTCCGGCCATAACGACCAGCGTCCTCTCAATCAGACCACATTCCTTCATGGGTTCAGTATTTCGCTCGGGGAAGGAATATGGGGACGACTTTTCGGTGTAAAAGTTCGTGAAATTACAGACTCACAAATGGAGGGTTCCCAAAGCGACTTTGTGCCTTTTGGATTACAAGGGTCGTTGTTCTCTTGGTCATTTAATTTTTTGAGCGGAGGAGGCGGGGCCGGGGGAAAGAAGTATACAGACCACACAGGAGAAGGTGTGACACTGTCAAACTTCTCCCCTACATCTGTGGTGAGCGTCCACGTACAAAAGTAGACTTTAAAGTATTTATTCTTAGGTGGTTCATCCCGGCCAACTCATAAACAACTTTCTCCTCGGCAAGGTGGGTGCTTTTGCGTTTCCTCTGAAGTCTACGGTTCAGCGCATCTGAATACTGTTCGTCCTAGCGGCCGGAAGCAAAAGTGGTGATAACGCACGACGACGATTGGAGGGATGTTCTTCGCGACGTATGGGTCATGTTTGTTTTATATTCTGCTCATTCCCTAAGATTTGATCCAGGATGGCACGGAAGCAGCGATAAAGGAGACCACAGAACTGTTAGAACGCATTTTCGAACAGTCTGCCGTCAAAGAGAAAAACGGTCAGAGTTAATCGACGCTGTTACCCTTGGAGCTGGCCAACTTATACGCATTGAACTCGTTAGGTGTGATTTTCCTCGTATCCAAATCCGAGCAATTGAGCCTCCCACCGCTCTTGCCTTGGTTCCCCTCGGTGGAAAACTCTTCCAGAGCGTCTGAACTTTCGGCTTATGACTTCCATGCCATTCGGGAAAAAGGGCTGCCAATGCGTCGCATCGAACGCAGTGCTGAAAGCGCTCCACAGCATCCCAGTCGACGTTTCTTTACTCAATCTTCTGTTTCATCGGTCATGGATTTAGACTGCCCCGAGCTGGAGGCTGTTTCTAGCTCGTCGACGGCTCCTTCCCATTACGACCTCGGACACTTTGATCAACTTTCCAACCTTCAATTCAACCCGCTGCCTCCCGACAAATCTTTCTTCGTCCCACACGGGTCCATACCGGCGGCGCCTTCTCATTACGAACTGGGTCACGACGATCAACCATCCCACTATCAGCCGTTTATCGATGAATCACTCCTCCAAGGCCAATTCTCGTTGCCACCATTAGCTTCTTCCACCCTGGATTCGAATTGGGCAGAAATTCCCCATGGCCCGATTTAAACCTGCGTGCCGCTCCTTCCCATCGGGCCCCTCCAGTAGATGTAACCCTGCGTGCCGCTTCTCTTCGTCATGATCGCTCGAAACGCGGAAAGTTCGTCTGTCCCCTTTGTGGATCCGAGTTCACCGCGAAACATAACCTAAAAAGTGTGTCTATCTGATATATATTTCCTGGAGATTAACCTCATCGCGCTCAACAGATCATGTCAATTCGCACGACTCGACGAAGGAATTTAAATGCGAAGACTGTGGGCAGTCCTTTGGAACAGCCCACGTTCTGAAACGGCACAGAGATAAATGTGGGAAACCCAAAGTTTTGGCTCAAAGTATTCCGGAAGGACATGAAATGGAAGTGTAATTTTTGGGGGTTAGACCGCATTCTTTCCTTGTTGTGTATGTATCGACTCGATTCCACTCAAATTTTATTTGCATCTGCGCGAATCTCGCACGTGAACCGCATGCTATATTACTGCTCAATACGACACTCTTATTTCTGGTCAGTCGCATCGCTGACGAAGAGGCTGGCGTTGGCACTTTTGCTTCAAGTTGTAAAATAAAATATTGGTTACATGTTTGTGATACGGCAGAAGGGTGGCAGCTACTATAACTTGGCGCCTAATCCCGAATACATTTCTCTTTCCAACAGTTCATACAGCCGCATCTGCGCGGCGTCGCCCGCAGGCACCAGCTGTGTCGCAAACACCGCCGCCACGCCAGTAGCCGGGTCCACAAAGAAGCTCGTATTTGCCCAACCGCCCCCTGTGTTTGTTAGCAACTACTGGGACAAGAGAACGAAAGCACAAGTAACTCACAAGTACCCGACCCAGCCCGCCGCTTACCCGGGATATCAGCCGTGTTGACGCAGAGTCCGCGGCCAAATTGGAAGCTAACACCTAAGGGTACCGTGGCGCTCAAGGAGGCGGCACCAGCGGCCGGGAGAGTTGACGCGAACATACTGTCCACTGAGGCGCGAGATAAGATAGGCGTGTTTGCGGTGCCGGCTTGAACCGCGGGTCGTGAAAGGTCAGGCAACTAGAAATGCTATAGGAAGCAACACGAGGCACCGCACCTTGAATCTGCAGGAGGTGCTGCAGGATTGCGAGGTAGTCCTTCTGGGATGCGTACACACCCACACCACCCATGTGAACTCGAACTTCACAAGGGAAAGCGGGTTAAGTACGATGATTGCTTCCCTTTGAATTCAAGATTACCGTTGGCAGGGTCCACATCAATCACAGACGGCCGCTTCCACCTCTCCAGAGCGCCGGTCTTCACCCGGAAAGAGAGCGGGAGAAGCCGCTCCTTCAGCGTTGGTGTGAGGTAGAATGACGCGGAAGTGATCCCAAGGGGGGCGAAGATGTGGTCCTGGCTGCAGGAGGAAGGTGAAAATTGGTTGTGAATCAAAGGAGCGAATATGCGCACAAGTATTGTTCCAAAGACTTGCCCGATAATCGTTCGACCACAAACCCCGCGCAGTCAGTGGAGAATCCGTACGCATCTAACGTAATATAAATCAACTCTGGTTTGGTAACGTTGAGCAGGCACTTGCAGTTAGTACCAGGCTCAAATCTCAAAGGGACCCCAGGAAGCGAGCCCTAGAAAGTATTAATTTGCAATCGTCTGGTGAGTTCAGGTTTCTAACCTTCAGGATATTGAAAAACGCGGACACGTCTTCATCCTTGTAACTGTGCGAATAAGCCACCGGCATGCCTGTGAGAAACAAATCTGAGATATTAGAGCAAAAACATTCATATCCACCCACCACTAGCAGGTGTAGTTCCGTCGAGATTGTAATCGAGTCCGCTGCTGTGATTCAGTAATTGACCGAATGTAATCTTCCCTTTCGCGGGAACGGTCGCGCTTGGTCGTCCCGCATCGTCGTGTTGCGTCACCACGACGGGGGCGGCGAGCTCCGGAAGTATGCTCTCTACGGGAGTATCGAAAGTGATCTTTCCCTGGTCGATGAGTTGCAACGCAGCAATCTACTGGTCGAATCAAGTAGGCTGTTTGTGCGGGGAAACGGGACCCACGCTGGTGATCATCTTCGTCTGACTGCACAACCAAAACACTGTGTCCTCGTCAATCGCCTCACTAGCCGGGTCGTCCACGAGCTTGGTGCCCTCTTGGTGCATGTAGATTGGTCCATCAGCGGTGGTTATACCGAAAAACAGTGCTGGGAGCGATTTACTCGCGACCGCATCGGCCTGTATCGACTTATTAGACGAGTAAAGACAAGGATAAGATAGTGCGCACGAGAATACGGTCGAAGGCGTCCTTTTGAGTCGCGGAGAGCGTTGGGAAAGCCATTGCGGTAGCCGATGAGGCCGGACCGGGTGGGATGATCGAAGATGCACATGTGATGTCGTTACGAAAGAGTTCCAACCGTGGGAATTTGTGTGTGAGATGTTGAACTTGTCAAAAATGCTGAACACGCAAGTGTTCCAACGTTCCAGGCTTGAATAGGGTTCAATTGATGATTTAATCAGGTTAGGGTTTTTAATTATCAGTCTTTCTCTCTTCAAACCACCATCTGTGTTGTACTTGAGGTGCAGGCTTACAACAAATGGGGTACGAGTTTACAGTTTTAGCGTCTCTTTATAAGAGACTAGGTGCAAGCTGCCCCATAGGGCAATTCACAGTGAAACATGATGGTTTGGGTGTTACACGGCGGCGCTCAAGCCTGCATAGACACCCCTTTCCAGGATGTTGTACAGTTTATCGTATGTTTTATCGCCCGTTGGCACTACAGTAACTGTGTTGCAAAGACCACAGCCACACCCACAGTTGGGTCTATGAAATAGCTTGTGTTTGCCCAGCCACCCCTAAATATTTAGGTCCCAGGCAACCGCAAGCGGAGAATCTCACGAAACTAACATGCCCCCGATCCGCCCCTACGCTTCCCCGGAATATCGGCCATAGTTAAGGCGAGTCCGCGCTCAAATTGAGCAGCTCCTTGAGGGATATCCAAGGTCGGAGTCACGAAAGAAAGAATACCGCCTAGGGTGGCGGCTCCCACGGGAGGCAGCATTCTACTATCAACCGAAGCGCGCGCGTCAAAATAGGTGTGCTGGTGCTGCCCGCTGGATCAAACCGTGATATTGGCAAATCGGAATAAATGGGTGCCGTGCCTTTCATTTGGAGTAGATGACACAGGATTGCAAGGTAATCTTCTGTGACCTGTATAGACCTACACCCCCAGATGCAGACACACTGTGCATGGGAATTAAAGTCGCTCGAGGTGAAGAAAACTACCGCCAGCAGAGTGGTGATTCGTGACCAGTGGGGTGTTCCACCTCTCAAGAACTCCATTCTTCTTATGATAAAAAAGGGGCAGGAGCTGGTCATTCAGTGTCAGTGTGATGCTGAAAGCTGCAGATATATGGTCCTGACTGCAAATGGTACGGCACACAAGTCGCTGTATGTCAGTCCAGGAAACACCTTGAAAGAGCTGAGACACCCACAAGTATTGCTCGAGCGACTTTCCCGACAGGTGTTCCATAATAAATTCTACGCAGTCAACGGAGAACCCGTATGCAACTAAAGCGAGACATTTCTTAGCATCAAAGTTCCCTACATTGCGCGGTCACTTACAGTTAGTTCCGGGCTCCAATCTCAAAGGCACTCTCCCGGGGAGCGAATCCTGACAGGTCGGAGTCAGTAAAATTGCCGTACCCAAAACCCTGAGCCTCATACATGTTTCCAACAGGAATAGCCTTCGGACATCTCATCACAAAACATTTTGCCCTGGTAAACCGCTGCAGCCTTTATGGCGACGAGCCAGTCCGGTGGAAAAAAAGGAATGATGCTACTCCCTTTCCACCCGGACATTCCGCTGAGGACCAACACTTCAGGGGATATGCCTCTAGCGTTTCTGGTTTGCAGATTAGTCGACAGGAATTTTACCGCGGCAGAGTCCGCCGGACAACGAAGGAGAGTCCGACGGAGTCCGAGATTGGTCCGAGATCATTCCATCATTCTTGGCATACTCTCTTCCCTCTCAATTTCAACGAGAGACAGTTTCAACCTAGAGGCGCGACCGGCCTGGACGGCGCTCAAGGAAACTCAAGAACCAAATATCCTTTTCGGGGCCGCGCCGGAATCTACCTATTGGCGCGGGCTTCTCCTAAGTGGGGCCAGATTGGACTCGGACAATCTCAGACAATCTCGCTGCGCCACGTCGGAAGGCCAAACTGGCCCCTCTCCGCTTCAACACTGCTCCAAACCACAAGAACGCTGGTTTCGTCGCCTGAGTTGCGAGGCTGGGTCTCGTTCAAGCGCAGCTGGCATTTGTGAGACTCCGAGAGGTGAGGCCTGAGGTGCTGTAATTTTCACTTCTTGTCTGGAATTAAATACGGTGACTCATAGCGTACGTAGTCTGCCAAGAATCGGCGCACATATAGCCGTCTCACTCAGCGGTATGTATACATAGTTTGCGTGTCGGCGGAGGTGTATTTCCCGCTTGTGCTGACCCTACGGGCCGAGGCCTTCCTTTCGGGGCGAATCGTCAGCACGATTAGCAGACAAGTATTAACCCCATATGACATCACGCCGCATACAAAAAATGAGACGGACGAATGCAACTCGGGTGTAACACTATGGCGGACCTCCACAACATCCCGGAGAACAGCGTCGAACCATCTCCCAATCCCTCGCGCTCGCCTGTGACGCGCCACCGTGTTTTCAATGAATCTGCTGTTACCTCCACGATCCCCCCTTCCTTCTCTCCTTTGAAACGACAAAGAACTGCCAGTGTCTCTCGTGTCGATGTGGACTTCTTTGACCCTGCCGGCGTGAAGGGCCTCCAGCGCACCGTCACCCAAATTTCGGAGCGAAGTGTGCGGAGGCAGCGTAAAGCTGAGAGCCTCGATTCGGACGTGACGCTCAGCCCAGGCGATGGTCCTTTTGATCTAGAAAAGACCCTCCGGTTTGTAACGAAGAAGTAGGCCTCGAATTTTGGTGTTGGTCTTGCACGCGACTGATTTAAACATCTCATCAGGCTTGAAGAGGCAGAGGTTGAGCGGCGTGAATTGGGTGTCGTGTTCCAAGACCTGCGAGTGGTCGGCTTGGGTGCCTCGGCATCGTATCAGCCCACCTTAGGCTCAACCCTCAATCCCCTCTCCATCTTTGAGACCATCAAGACTCTCCGCCATCCCCCGCTGCGCAATATTCTCGAAGGGTTCTCTGGGGTTGTTCGCCCCGGTGAGATGCTTCGTAGGTTTCCTTTACACATTAGCGCGTTTCTCGGACTGAGAGCTATCTCGCAGTTGTTCTCGGCCGCCCTGGGTCCGGCTGTTCTACGCTCCTCAAGACCCTTGCGAATCAAACCGACGAGTACCACTCCGTCTCCGGCTCCGTCCACTATGACTCTCTCTCTGCCGATAAAATCCGCGCCCATTACCGCGGCGATGTGCAATACTGCCCAGAGGACGACGTGCACTTCCCCACCCTCACCGTCGAGCAGACCCTCCGCTTCGCCACACGGCTCCGTGCCCCGCAGGCACAGGCGCGCTTCCAGACCCGCGACGAGTACGTTGACTCGATGGTCGAGATCCTGTGCACGATCTTTGGGCTGCGCCATGTACGCGACACGCAGGTTGGAGACAACGCCGTTCGGGGCGTGAGCGGTGGCGAGAAGAAACGGGTTAGCATTGCGGAGGCGCTTGCCACCCGGATGCGCCTCGGCGCGTGGGACAAGTAAGATTAACCTGGTGCAATGGAATTGTTCGTTGACTCCGTCTCGCAGCTCGACTCGCGGTCTTGACGCCTCTACTGCCCTCGAATTCGGGCGTGCACTGCGCATTGCAACGGATGTCTCCCGCCTAACGACCATTGTATCCATTTACCAGGCTTCAGAAACGCTCTACTCCCTCTTTGACAAGGTTTGCGTGTTGAGCGAGGGGAGGATGGTGTATTTCGGCCCAGCTGACCAGGCTCGCGAATATTTCCTTTCGCTCGGGTACATACCGCAAGCGGAGCGCCAGACGACACCGGATTTCATTGTTTCCGTACGTGCTTCTCCAACTCGCGTTCATGGCCCAGGTTGACACTTTTCTCCAGGTTACCGACGCTGCGGGACGAGTTGTCCGCCCTGGATTAACTCCCGCAGAAGATCAGGCCCGTCCACGTTCATCAGCCGAGCTCGCAGAACACTTCCTACGTTCGCCAATGATGAAGGCGAACGTCGAAGACATCAACGCGTACAACGAGGAATGCGAGACTGAGCACGAGGAGCGTGTGGAGAAGTACAAGCGCAGTGCCCACGCTGAGCATGCGAAGGGTACCCGCCGCGCTTCGTTCGTATTTCCCCCTGCTTTGGATACTTTGCTGGAGCTGATCGTCTTTCAGACCGTATACGGTATCCCTGTTCATGCAAGCGCGTGCGGTCATGCTGCGTCGTGTACAAATCATTATGGGCGCAAAGATTCCGACTGTGATCACTCTTTCGTGAGCTCGTGCAGCATGTCGTTTGGATGGGGTACTGACCATAATCTTCCAGGACCTTCATAATTCAGGGCGTCATCATTGGCTCGGTTTTCCTCAAACTCCCCCAAGCCACCTCGGCCTACTTCTCACGCGGCGGTGTCATGTTCTTGTGCGTACAATTGAATCTACCCCCAACAACTTGGCTTTGACAAAACACCCTTTCTGCAGCGGGCTTTTGTTCTCCGCCCTCTCGAGTATGGCAGAGATCGCCGCCTTATTCGCCCAGCGACCGATTGTCCTCAGGCAAAGCAAGGCAGCGCTGTACCATCCCTTCATCGAGGCCGTTGCCCTCACGCTCGTGGACATGCCCATCACATTCGCCACGACAGGCGTCTTCTCTATCTTACTGTACTTCATGGTTGGCTTGCAGCAAACGGCATCCCAATTCTTGTGCGTACTATTGCCTCTCAGGAATACCGCCTTCTGATGCCGTGTTTTTCAACAGTATATTCTTCTTATTTCTGTTCTCGATGGCGATTACAATGAAGGCCTTCTTCCGGGGCATCGCCGCTGCGGTAGATATTCATTTCCATCGTCTTCGTTTTTCACTCACAAATGTGCTCCTCAGTTCAAATCTCCCGCAACCGCTCAATCCGTGGCTGGGATCGTGCTACTCGTGCTCGTAATTTACACCGGATATACCATTCCCAAAGCTGTGCGTGCTCTACCTCCTCGTCGCTTTCCCTCGCTGACCATACCGCACAGTCGATGTAATTTTTTCGCCACGTGGTCGTGTCTCTGACTAATGCTTTTCCATTTCAGGATAGGGGCTCTTCGCTGGATCACCTACATTAATGTTTGTCTTTTCTTTCCTATGAGAATTTCACTTGATCCTGATCCATCTTGATGTAGCCTCTGCGATATGGGTTCGAGGGTGTCGTGGCGAATGAGTTCCACACTCTCAAAGGCTCCTGTTCGTCGCTGGTTCCCTCAGGGCCGGGCTACGAAAACATCACGCTGGACAACCAAGTCTGCGCTACTCTCGGGTCCGTCGCTGGGCAAAATTTCGTCGACGCGAACAACTTTATGGCCCTATCATATGGCTATTCTTACAGCCATGAATGGATGGCGAGTTTTCCTTTGATCTTTCGTGCCAAGTAACGCGAATTAACGCGCGCACAGAATTTTGGAATCGTCATCGCCTTTGGTATTGGCTTCATCTCCCTTCTCCTGTTCTTCACGGAGATCAACACCTCGTCGTCCACCGACATGTCTGTTGTCTTATTCAAGCGCGGATCGAAGAAGGCCGCTGCGCTCGTCGAGGGAGCGGGACCGACAGATGTGGAGAAGGCCGGCGTTGCTGCTTCTGACGTCTCTACTGCCGCGGATGCAGCGGAGGTTGAGGGCGCGTTGGCGGCGGCCCCCCCCATGACGGATGTTTTCTCGTGGCAGAACCTCAACTACGTCGTCCCTGTCAAAGACGGGAAGCGCAAGCTGCTCGACAACGTCTCAGGCTATGTCGTCCCCGGGAAGCTCACCGCGCTCATGTACGTTTTTTCCTTCCTCGCGTTTTGTTCTACCGCTTATCTTTGGGCAGGGGTGAATCCGGCGCGGGGAAGACGACGCTACTCAATGTGTTGGCAGAAAGGACCACGACAGGCGTTGTAACAGGCGATATCTTTGTCAACGGACATGCACCGCCGCGCGATTTCCGGTCACAGACGGGCTATGTGCAGCAGATGGACACGCATGTCCCAACGGACACCGTTCGCGAGGCCTTGTTGTTCTCCGCCAAGCTACGTCAGCCGGCATCGGTACCGCTTGCGGAAAAGATCGCATAGTGTGTTATATTCTTTTATTGTGCGCTCCAGAACGCCTCGTTAACAATCCATCAGTGTCGAAACGTGTTTGAAGATGTGCGGACTCGAAGCCGTTGCGGATGCGTCGGTCGGAAGTCTCGGCATCGAACATCGCAAGCGGACGACCATCGCTGTTGAACTGGCGGCAAAGGTGTGTTCGTCGTGCATCTGATTTGGACGATTTGACTGACAATTCTTCAAGCCCAAACTGCTGCTCTTCTTGGATGAGGTGGGTATCAGTTCCTTTGTTGACGTGAATCCCCCTCATGGACGTCTTTGTATTGTTAGCCCACCTCCGGTCTCGACTCTCAAAGCGCATGGGCGATTATGCTGTTCCTTCAGCAGCTCGCTGCAAACGGACAAGCTATCCTTTGCACGTACGTCCCTTTCACCTCTTCCCGGAAAGTTTACTTAATGTTTATTTTCATAGTATTCACCAGGTACCACTCTTTCTCTTTCTGAATGTTCACAAGCTTAATCTACACCTCGACAGCCCTCTGCCGAGCTTTTCCAGGTGACTATCTCCGTCTACTGTTCTATTTCTCCGTCTGACGAGGTGTAGATCTTCGATCGGCTCCTGCTTTTGAGGAAGGGCGGCCAAGTCGTGTATTTCGGAGATATCGGCAAAGATTCCTCGACTCTAATTCACCACTTCGAGTCGAATGGCTCTCGTTCTTGCGATCCGTCCGAGAACCCGTAAGTGTCCCCCGATTTTCAAAGCGACGGAGCCTTATTGTTTACAGCGCCGAATTCATGCTCGATGTCATTGGCGCTGGTGCAACTGCAGCCAGCACTCAGGACTGGTGCGCATCTTCTATGACTCCCGGCGCCTGTTTCTGACGGCTGTATATAGGGAGGCCGTCTGGCGCAAGTCTCCTGAATCGGCAAAGGCACGCGAGGCACTCGATAGAATCCACACTGAAGGTCGGAGTCGCGGAGCCGTTCAAGCGACTTTCACCTCCGACTTTGCCACCCCGTGGATGCAGCAAGCTACCAGCCTCTTCAGACGCGACTTGCGTTTCCGCTGGCGAAACGTGTGTTACTTTCCGTTCATTCAATGTATCATTCATCCTGACCCTTTCACCTTAAGCCGACTTATCTTGTGGCGAAACTATTACTTAATGTGGTCGCCGGTCTTTTCATCGGAGTGAGATCTCCTCGTTTATGTTCTAGACCCCTGTTCTGACTTTTTGGGGTGCAGTTCACCTTCTATAAAGCCAAAACTTCTCAGCAAGGAACGCAGAACCAGCTCTTTGTACTGATACTCTCCCTCTCCCTTCCCTGTATTCGACTTACCATCGCATCCACAGGCAATTTACATGTCCACTATCCTCGCCGCTCCGTTGTCGAACCAGCTTCAGGTCCCGTTCCTCGAGATGCGAAGAATCTACGAGATTCGTGAGGGACCCACCAAGTTCTACAGCTGGTCCGCGCTTGTTACTTCCGCATTTTTATCGGAACTGCCGTGGAATATCTTTGGGTCGTCCATGTACTTCCTTTGCTGGTTCTGGACTGTCGGCTTCGAGAACTCGCGCGCCGGATTCACTTACCTTGTGAGTCTCCTTTCTTTAGTAATCCGTCAGGACCATGATCTTACATTCCGTAGATGCTCGGTGTCATCTTCCCTCTGTATTATACCTCGTTTGCACAAGCTGTCGCTGCCATGGCCCCGACCCCGGAACTCGCGGCAGTGCTTTTCAGCTCCCTGTTCTCGTTCGTCCTCACGTTGTAAGCTCAATCCTCCGTTGGTACCGAATTCTTCATTGACTCGAATCGCAGCAATGGCGTTCTGCAGCCCTTCAGAGCGCTGGGATGGTGGAGGTGGATGTATCATGTCTCGCCATTCACTTACCTGACCGAAGTAAGTGTTTTTGGAGCTAGCACTTTTTTCGATGCTAACATTCCACAAGGCACTCTTGGGACAGGCGCTCGGAAGGCGTGCCATCGTATGCAGTGCCGTCGAGTTCGTGCATATGAACCCGCCGTCTGGGGAAACATGCGGGCAGTACCTCGCTCCGTACATCGCCCAGGCCGGGGGCTACCTCACCAACGCCAACGCAACGTCTGCATGCGAATTCTGTACTACTGCTACCACCGATCAGTTCCTCGGATTGAGCTTCAACATATTCTACTCCAACCACTGGCGGGATGCCGGACTGTTGTTCGCGTATATCGGGATTAACGTACGCAGCTCCCTCGTCTTGCTGAACTGCTCATCAATGCTAACTGCTCGACAGATAATTGGCATATACGCACTCACGTACTTTTTCCGCATCCGCACGACCAGCATCTTCGCTCCCCTCTTCAAGCGCAAGGCCTCCAACTAGACATCAAAGCGCAAGGCCTCCAATTAGACATTACTTGTATTACCATTCACGACCCGGCCGCATCTACCTCATTCTATCGTATAACCCGACCTTAAAGCTTGTACCACCATTCATAGATAGATAGATAGATTGCTGCATACGCTACCAACAACGAAAAATAATGATTTTTTTCTTCGGAATCGTAGCCTAACGAGCGGTTATCCAGCTTCCCCGTAATTCGTTTTCTAACATTTCACCCACCGCCGTCTTCCCCTCCACTTTGCCCGCCGCCCGCCGCCCATGTCTGAGGTTCTTTTGCAACGGTTCGACCCCCCCGGCAGTCCTTTACATACCCGGCCTCTCCAACTCATGAAGAGGTTCATCCAATGCCACCAGTCGCCGTAAATCTGATCCACCGAGCCAAGAAAGCTCTTCGCAGGAATCGTGCAGTCATCCCAAGAATTGTGGATGGAGGCCATAGCGTCCTATTGACTTGAAAAAAAATCGAGTTGTTGTACTATCGTAGACAGACGCTTCCTTGCTTATTACAAGACTTTGACGCTCTGAGTCTTGAAAGTTGAAACTCGAACTTGCAGTTAAGTTCTGGACTTGTCCCGAGCGAGCAAATCTTGGTGGCAAAAGAGTGGCAGAGTTTGAACATGAGATGGGGGAAAGACGCGACCAGGTGAAGCGAGCGTTGCGTAACTTGCGTTTCATAACAATGCCAAGGGATTCATTGCCTATTTGAGAATTTGCGCCGCTCGAAACAACTTTGCGGCGGCTTTCTCTAGCTTTCTCTCTTCCCTTTTCCCGTCTACAGTGATGTCCAGAGCTCGATTCGACGGAATAGAGCTGGGGCACACTGTCCACCCCGATATCAGGAAATACCACAAGTCCTATCTTACGCCCACGAAGGACCTGCGCGAGACACGGGCGCAGGGAAAGCAAGCATGCGCGGTCTGCGGCAAACTCGAATACGAGCCCCGGCGGTGCGGAAAGTGCAAACATGCGTGTTACTGTTCGAAGGAGTGCCAGAAGGCGGATTGGCCAACGCACAAGACCGCATGCAGCGCAGCCGACTCCAGCGTCAACATGATGAAAATCGCACAAACCCTCGACGCCAGCACGTTCCTCAACATGCAGCTCCAGGGCGCCTTCATCTCCGCCTTTGACCTCCTCCGCGACCCGCGCCTCGACCGCCCCTTCGCAGCGCGCGTCGACATCGGCGTCGAGCCCGCGCACCTCATGGCTTTCATGCAAATCTACCGCGGCGGCACGTGCCCCGAGAACGTCGAGGCCATGGTCCAGGTGAACGCCTTCACGCCCCTCCCCGACGCCTGGATCACCCCGCAAGCCACGCGTATCTGGCGCAGCGGCCGTGAGCGCGTGGCGTCCACCCCCGAGCTCGCGTCCTCCCCCGTCGGCCTCGTGGTGCTATCCAAGGCCAACGCGCTCGTGCAGATATTCCCGATAATCATATTCCCGCAGATGATGAACATTATGCGCAATTCCCCGACCTTCCAGCGCGTGTCGTCGCTCACACGCACGAGCACCTCCGTCCCCGTCGACATCCCCGGCCTCATGATGATGATGAACAAGCACATCCGCGCGGACGAGAAGAACAAGCTCTCCATGCGCACGGAGATGACGCCGGGGGATGTGCAGGTCATACGCGACGCCGCACGCGGGAACATACTCGCGACACCGCTCCCCGCCGACTGGCCCTTGGTTGCCCCGCCTCCGCAGCTCGCGGCGACGATTTTGAAGGAGAAGATGGCGTGGGACTCGATGTATAAAGTAACGATTGTGTACGAGTAGAATTTGTGCATGTACGTGCCCTGATACAAAAAGCGCTTCTGTAGCTTGTAGCTCGCATGCTGGAGCCACCTTCATCGGTCTCAGCCTCTCAGGATCCTCGGGGACGGTGCGAAGAGGCTCTTGAATTTCAGCTCCGTCAAAGAGAATAGGGGTATGCACGCGAGCGGCTGATCGGTCCGGCGGAGGCATTTTTTTTCGACCGGAAAATGTAAAGCAGGTCCCGCGTCGGTTGATGATATATTTGACGACAACGGTCCGACAATGCTTGTGTAGACGCGACTACCTAAACGTGTTCGCGGGTCTGAATCATACACACACAAGTCCATTGGACGGCCAACGCTCTATATGGGTGCAACAAGTCTAGTGTACCGGGTAGCCGACGACCTTTCTTCGTCCAATAATCTCGCCAATCTGTTATTGACGCGCGCATAAATTCGATGGTAATGAATGAATGCACGCTGCTGACCTTGAAGATCCCGTACGCCTCGACCGCGTATATCCCGACGCGGGCAATCTCGCCGCTCTGCATGATGCCGCGCCAGTAGTTCGGGTCGACGGCGCGCTGGTACAGCGTCTCGTACGCCGTGCGGAAGGCGCCGACGTCCTTGGGGAACTGCAGCTCCGCGTGGTAGACCTGCTTGACGAGCTCGCGCGCGACGGCAAAGTTGTAGAAGAATGATTTCCTCGCAGCTACGTCGGTCGGGTTAATAAGAGTCCGGAAGACGAGGAGATGCCGCTCACGCCCAATCAGCTCTGCGGCTTTCTTTCCGGTGGGCCCGAGGCGTTGGAGGGTCGCTGCAAACGCGAAATGAGTTCCATGGCTTCAGATACAGTGCAGCCGCGCGCACATCCAACCACGGCCTCGGCCTTTTCAGCAGCAGGGCCCAGCGTCGTCTTCGCGGAAGACCATAGTTGACCAGCACTTTTGCCGAGCTTTTCAGCGTTTTTCGAGATGGTTTCGGACGCTGAAAGGACGATAGTTGAGCATTATAATCCCTGCCGTCCGAGCGAGGAGACACACAGCCAACGACCTCCTCCGCCTTTTTCGTTGCGGACTCCCAGAGCTGGCCAGCGTTTTTCTGTGCGTTGGCGAGGACCTCTTGTGCCTTTTTCTCGGGGGTGGGTTGGGACGAGTTGAAGCGGATGCCGCGCTGGCGTAGGGCGGGGCGCGCCGCCTGGCGCAGCGACGAGAAAAGGAGCGGAGACATGCAGAGGCGGAAGGAAAGTGATGACGGCCCTCCGGGTTTCGCCGAGATCCACATCTTATCTTATCTCTCTTGCTTCCTGCGTTCAAATGTCCCTGGCGAATTCCAGTCCGGGCTTTCTACTTGGTCCAGCAAGTTACTTAAGACCAAACCGTCCGCAAACGATAATCACCTCCGTGCTGTCCTCAATAAATAATTTGTACCGTGGTCTAGGCTTTGAAGTGCGCCGTTTCCTGGCCAGCTGGGTCAAATTCTTGCTAGCAGCTCCATCTTCAACGTAAATTGCGCACGTCGAATGCAAAATGCGCACTGCGACAAACTTGCTCACCCGAGCTCCACCTGCAGGCGGCGAAGATGATTCGCTGCACGGAGGAAATTCGGGGCCAATGCTCTGCAGGGGCGCACAAGAAACAGCGAGGAAACTGACTCGGAGCTCACTAAGGTATCTACCGCGAATCGTTCCTCAGCACAAACGAACAGGAGCCCTTGTAAGCTCATTTGGCTGATATTGTGCAGATCGGCTGAGCTCGCCACAGGCCTCTAAAGGCGCCGTTGCAGATATCTAAATCCAGCGGAAGGGCGTCCACTCCTCCCCCTGTGCAAGTTTTATCGTGAATTTCAGGATGACGGGAAGAGGATGACCCATTTAACCGAGCCGTCTCCTTCTTCACGGCTGAGGGGTATATATATATGTGAATGCTCTCACTGTGTCCCACCACAAGCAACCCAGCACTATTATCGCCTGGAAATTCACCAAAATGCCATCCACTCAGCGGCCAATAATCACCCTGGAGGAGCACTTCCTCTCTCGTGTTGCCCTCGCCCAATCTGGCGAGCATAATGCAGTATTCAAGGCCATCCCGGGGCTTTGGGACCAGTTCACCGAGCTCGGCCCCCGCCGCCTCGCCGACATGGACGCCGGCGGCGTCACCATGCAGGTCATCTCGCACGGGCCCGGTGACCTCGCGCCCGCCGCGTGCCGCGACTGCAACGACCAGCTAGCCGCCGCCGTGCGTGCGAACCCCGGCAGATTCGCCGGCTTCGCGGAGCTCCCTATGGAACAGCCGCAGGAGGCTGCCAAGGAGCTCCGGCGCACCTGTTCGGGCGAGATGGACGGCGTCGCGTTTGTCGGCGCATTGGTCGACAGCCATACTGAAGCCGGGCTGTACTACGACGGCCCCGAGTTCGACGTGCTGTGGGCGGAGGCGACGAGGCTGGATGTGCCCATCTACATCCATCCGACCTGGCCGTCCGAGCAGCTGTATGCTGCGTCCGCGTCGCCGCACCTCCCCGCCAACGTCATGACCACCATCCTCGCATTCGGTTTCGGCTGGCACAGCGACGTCGCCCTGCATGTCCTGCGGATGTACGCCGCGGGCGTGTTCGACCGCTTCCCGACACTCAAAATCGTTATCGGCCACATGGGCGAGATGATACCGTACATGCTGCAGCGCATCCAGCGCGCGTCTTCGCGGTGGGGCAGGGAGCGCTCGTTTCGGGAAGTGTGGGACAATAACTTGTGGCTGACGACGAGCGGGAACTGGGCGCTGGATCCGCTGGCCTGCATTTTGCGGAATACCAAGCATGACAGGATCATGTATAGCGTTGACTACCCGTTCGCGAAGAGTCGCGATGGGTTGGCATGGTTGGAGGAGCTGGAGCAGAGTGGGATGGTTAGCGAGGAGGAATTGGAGGGCATTCGGTGGAAGAATGCGGCCAAATTGTTGAGATTGGACGTAAACGCGGTATTATGAGTAAGGGTCATAGATCATCAGTTCACACTATTGCAGCAACAGCTTTATGCAATGAGTACCATATTGGAATACGACATGCCCTTCTCCATGCTTTACGGAATGGACGCAGAATTATTCGGACCCGAACGAAGCGTCCAAATCTATGAAGACGGCAGTCGTACTAGTATGGAATCCCTGCCCCCGACACTGGCAGTACGTTTTCTGTTCATGCTACTTCCCCGACTTCATTCAGCATGCGCGTGCGGGGACTGAGATGGCCGGGGTTTATTTTTCCAACGTTGGTGTCGTTTAGGCTCTCCTACAAAAATTGCGCTCGTACCTCGCGTATGGGTAGATTGTAATGAGTTGCCCGCGTATTTACTATTGACGCGTTATTTGCGCAAATTTTCTCCGACGCGTCGCGCGGCGTTTCCTTTTCTGCGTCGACTGGCCCACTTTATCGCCAGTGGCCACTGTTTGCTGGCCCCTCTCTCGCTTGGTTGCTTCGCTATCTTCACGTTCCAAACTGCTGAACCGTTTCGTACTGGGATTGGCTGTTTCTCCGCCCGCAAATCCGATGGACCGGTTGTTCTACGAAGTCTGTCTTAGCTTTGAATCTCCTCCATGCGGGCTCTTCCGTTTTTCCGCCGGACAACACCTCTTCGAGGTAGACTTCATACACGCCAGCGGCGGCCGATGTTCACAGTTCAGGGCAAGTCGTTTCCCTTCCATTTCACAGAAGACGCGACGCGGACAACACCGAATGTTCAGAAAACAATCCATCACACTCCAAAAACCATACATGGTCGTTGTCCGAGTCCTCCTTCCGCCACCCGCGTTTTCGTAGAGTCGGGAAAATTCCCACCATCACCGCCATCGCGCCCCTTTCAAGCCCTTTCATTACAGTATGGGCAAAGATCACCTGGGCCGCTCTACCCTCCCAACCGGGTGAACGGCAATCACTTCCCCGGATTCTCGCTTTAAATGAGACAGCAACCGAGATGTTCCCAAATCCTCGTTCACAATGTCCAACAGCTACACCGCAGCGGTGACGGTCCTCACAAAGTTCCGTAGTCTGCTCGCGGCGCATCCGCGCGCGGTATGGGGTTCAAGTGCCGTCGTCGCGCTGTTCATCGTCATGCGCTTCGTCGCAGCCAAAAAGTCAAAGCCTGGCAGGTATATTGCGGATCTGGCGCAGGTCGGGAGCACCGCGCCGGGTAAAGAATGGGAGGCGTGCGAGTACGACGTTATTGTCGTCGGTGGAGGTGCGTTCACTTTGGGATGTGTTTAAATAAATAATAGGTGTTGAGGAATACTTGGTGACAGGCACTTCTGGATGCGTGCTCGCTGCACGACTGAGTGAGGACCCGTCGATCCGCGTGCTGCTGTTGGAGGCTGGGGGAAGGTTTGTGCGGAGTTTAATCTCGTACACCACAACTG
Source organism: Mycena alexandri (assembly GCA_029233265.1). Classification (NCBI taxonomy): domain Eukaryota; kingdom Fungi; phylum Basidiomycota; class Agaricomycetes; order Agaricales; family Mycenaceae; genus Mycena; species Mycena alexandri. Next base: position 61,238 of record JARJCM010000321.1, on the reverse strand, counting down.
ACCCCTGAGTAAAGTGGGCGCGCACTCGTGGAAAGTCGTATCCCCTCAGCCTTCGGTGAGCTCTTCTGGACCAAGCATGTGTACGGGTTCCGCACGGAGCCGCAAGTGCACGCGAAGGGGCAGCAACGGTTCTTCCCTCGAGGTCCGTCGCCGAATGTTTGTCTCAAAAAACTCAAATAAATAAATAATTTGCAGCCAAACTCCTTGGCGGATGCAGCAGTATCAACGCGCAGATGGCGCAATACGGCGCGCCGGGCGACTTTGACGAGTGGTCCGCGCTTACGGGCGACAGTTCGTGGGCATGGGCCAACTTCAGCCGTTACTTCACGAAGCTGGAGAAGTACACTCCCGACGCGAAGTACCCCGACGTCGATACTTCCGTCGTGCGTTCCTCCTCAATACTTTAAACAAAGATTTAACTCTGGTTTACAGCGCGGCTCAAGTGGCCCCGTGCGAGTGGGGTTCTTCAACAGCGTCTCGGAGCATTCAAAGGCGTTTTTGAGGGCGTGTGCCCAGGTGGGCATCCCGCTGGTGGCGGATTTCAACGGTCCAAAGGGCCCCATTGGCGCGAGCAGGGTGAGCCATCATACCTCAATTCCATTCGCCTCGTTCTTTATATTCTATCTTTACAGATCAGTAAGCGCAGCCACTGCAACAACGCCTCCATCTCTAATCGAACATTCTGACAGTGACCTATGTGGACCACAGAGGCGAGCGGGTATCCTCCGAGACTGCGTACCTCACGCAAGACGTACTGGCACGTCCGAATCTCAAGGTCGCCATCCACGCGTTGGTGACGCGGGTTATTTTCGAGCAAGTGAATGGAGCGACGCGCGCTGTAGGGGTCGAGTTTGCAAAATCGGCAGACGGCCCGCGGTATCGGGCTCGCGCGCGCAAGGAGGTCGTGCTTTCGTGAGTGTCTCATCCAATCGTGTTAAGGATGATTGACCGACGGTTTTTCCTAGTGGCGGCGCCATCCACTCTCCCCATGTACGCACCTCCCTTGTCCACGTTACTATTTGTCACCTCTGTACAGATTCTCATGCTCTCCGGAGTCGGGCCAGCCACGCAACTCAAAACTTTTGACATTCCCGTCGTCCTCGACGTTCCCGGCGTAGGCGCAAACCTCGTCGACCACCCAGTCGTGGACTTGTACCTGAAAGACAAGAAAAATGCATCGGCGCGGATTCTGAAACCCCAGTCAATACCCGTTGCGTTGGAGCTCATTCGCGAGGTCATCAAATATCAGTTGTGGGGGACGGGGAAGTTGGCTACGAATGTTTGTTCTTTGTTTGTTGACTTGGAATTCTGTGCTAATGGCAGCGATAGTTTGGTGAATCGGCGGCGTTCGTGCGCTCAGACGACCCGGTGCTTTTCCCTCCTGTGGATTTCCCGCAGAAGTTGGAGGACAGTACGTCTGGACCTGCGAGTCCAGATTTGGAGCTGTTTTGCACGCCGATGGCGTATAAGGTGTGTCTCAAGATGTCCTTCGTCAATGATACTCAAAGTTCTTCAGGAACATGGCAAGATCATGTTCGATATGCACACCTACGCGCTACATTGCTACTTGGTCCGGTACGTGCACTTCATCCAATGAATGCCTTCTTCTAACCTCGGTGTAGGCCAACGAGCCGAGGCGCCGTCCTCCTCAGGTCCGCCGATCCCTGGGCCCTCCCGAGCGTCGACCCAAACTACCTCCAAAAGGCCGACGATCTCGAGAAGCTCGTGCGCGGATTCCGCCTCCTTCTCAAAATCGCGCACGCGGAGGCGCTCGATGCGTACGTCGACCACGCGAACACTCACCCCGATCTCGACCATGCAGCGCACCTCAAGACGGACGATGAGGTGCGCGAACTGGTGCGTGAGCGTGTGGAGACGGTGTATCATCCGGCGAGTACGTGTCGGATGGCGCCCAAGGCGGAGGGTGGCGTGGTAAATTCGCGGTTGCGGGTTTATGGGGTCGAGGGGCTGAGGGTGTGTGATGCGTCGATCTTCCCGTGGATTATTTCGGGGCATACGGCTGGTGGGTGTTATGCTATTGCGGAGAAACTTGCGGAGGAGATGAAGGCCGAGCTTAGGGCTTCGAAGTAGTTGCTCCCACTGTTGTGTATTATTATCTGTAAAATCCCCAAGACAAGCACACAAGCTGAACTTCAAAGGCTTGAAGAAGACAGTCAAAAGAAAGTCGTGACGCGCGGTATGACAGTGTCACACCTTCCTTTGCTGTGCGTTCCGCCCTCCGCTATTCGTTTCTTTCTACCGTCCTGAGTTATCTTTTTATCTGGATATTCTCTACATTCAACTCGTCTGAACTCAGCACGGGCACTCAGGCCTCAGGACACGCGGGACTGCGGCAGAACCCAGGACCGCCGCTTGCGCGTCGCACATTGGTCCCAGTCATACTGAAAGCGAAATAAATGGTCTCCATCGAGGAAATCATCACCCTGCGCACCCTGCGCACCCCAAAACGCGCCAGAACCTCCTCGGAGAACGCGTCCAAATATCATGACACGACCTCGAATGGACTGTTATCCGACTATGTAGTGCGGAACACTTGAAATTTATTTCTTGTATGTCGGCACGATATATTGTATCTCAGCAGTATATTCCGCCGATGGCCCAAGATGGCCGCAGTGGGATCCGGGAGTTGAAAACGCGCGAGGAGTAACACTCAACTTGTCGCCTCATTCAGCTGTTCTCTCACAATAGGTCCGCTGTCTTCTTCCTGCTGTCCACACTATCCATCTCGGCACGCGCCATACGAAGTCGGGTTATTTACCAGTCACCAACTTCCCTCGAAAATATCGCTGTACGCAACACATCACACCTGCTCCTCACGTCTGCGGCCAGCCCTACTCTCTTCACCCTGGATCCAACGACCACCAACGGCACCCTCGACAGCGTCCACACCTTTCCCAATGCTACGGGCCTCCTCGGAATCACCGAATACCGCCCCGGCGTCTTCGCGCTCGTTGCAAGCATTTTAAATGTCACGACTCGACGTGCCGAGCCGGGTTCAATCGCCATCTGGAACGTGGATTTCAACGCCAAGAATCCTGTCGTCCGCATACTTGCTGCGGTTCCGGAGGCTCTCCTCGGCAACGGACTCACAGTCTTTCCTGGGGACACCGGCATCCTGCTTCTTGGGGACTCAGTCGCAGGGCGGTCTGGCAAATCGACGTCCGCACCGGCGCCTCGCGGCTCGCGATCCAGGACCCATCCATGCAGTTCACCGTGCCTAATGGAGGAGGGATTAATGGGCTTCATGTCCAGGGCGACTATCTTCACTTCACAAACTCCGACCAGTCCACATTCTCGCGCGTCGCACTCACTGCGCATGACGGGAACGTCGCGGCCGCCGGTGTAGTCCAGACGCTGGCGACAATCCAGACAGGGACTCCGGACGACTTCGCGCTTGATAAGCAGGGCCGCGCATGGGTGACTGTGCACCCAGGGGCGCTCACGCTCTTGTCTCCGCCCGGGGGTCTCAATCACACTGGCACCTGGTCACAGGTGACGGTTGCGGGGAATGCGGAGGGTACGGATGCTGGGCTCAATCAGCCGACGTCGGCTGCCTTCGGGCGCGGCGACGTGGTGCAGGAACAGATTTTGTACGTTACAACGGAGGCGGGCCAACTGGTGGCTGTCGACACCCGAAGTATATAGCGTACAGGTAGACAGACCTGAATCGTGACAGTTACCGGTCCATCAATTGTGGGCGACCCGCATCTATGCACTCAATAAACCTTCGAATGCTTCCACTCCCATAAACCAACCTCACGAAAATTGCCTTTCTTGTCCGCAAGCGTTGTTTGGGGTTAATCGGGTAGCCGGCGACACGTCAATAGTCGCGGTCAGAGTAGGCGATTCTCGCCGATTCTGACGTCGATTCTGGTGCCGATTATGCACCGATTATCGAATTGTTTTAACGTGGGAGAATCGTCGAGAATCGTAATCGGCCAGAATCGTCGAAGCGACTCTGGAGTCGATTCGACAACAATTTCCGATTACGATTACGATTCTCGTTGTCTTGCTGTCAAATGTGTTACGAGATTTTGGCAAGAATCGGTTTGAGAATCGGCGCGGTCAGAATTGAACCGATTCTGGGGCGATTCTCGCATGATTCTGAGGTCGATTAAATGCGAGAATCGGTGCATAATCAACATCAGAATCGATGTCAGAATCGGCCAGAATCGTCTACTCTGACCGCGACTAATAGGGGCAGTCAGAGTAGAGGATTACGGACAATGATTCTCGACGGATTCTTGAATTGTTTATCGTGGGATAATCCTCTTAAATCCATAATCCTCCATAATCCTCGAATCGCCTCCGGAGGCGATTATGCGAGGATTGTGGATTATGGATTATGATGATGCAAAGTTGGACTCGAGTGGGATTCCATAATCGCGCCATAATCCAAACAATTTTGACGGCGGTCAGAATTGAAGGGATTATAGTGAGGATTATGGAGGGATTATGGTCTTTCAAAAATCCATAATCCTTCCCAGAATCCGAGCATAATCCTTCCTTAATCCTCTACTCTGACTGCCCCTAATGCTTTTCCCACACACGTCAACGATCATGGCACTCTGCGCGGCATGCGACTCGGTTCAACTCGACGGACCTCCCCAAGCTTCCTTGGATTATGTTGCAGCACTACCATTTTGGTGGTCCTCGGCGTCTTCAGATGTAAGTAGACCAGACTGTCCAGGCTAGTCTGGTGCTCTGCATGGTTTGGGGGTTTATGATCGGAGAGGGATGGTATATTAAAATATTACTGTGCAACATCAGTGCTTTCACTAGCGCAGAGTTGTAGGCGCGCGTGTGCGAAATCAACTTTTATGCAAACGAACCGTCATAATAACCACCTAAAGCGTGCTTGCACACGAATAACGCGTGGATCGCATCTTCCAAGTGATTCTTGCAAATGCGACACAGGCGCCATTTCCGGGGGGCTTCCGACTTACTCCAAGTGATTGTTGCAAAAGCGACACAGGCGCCATTTCCGGGGGACTTCCGACTTATATCTTTCGGACCATCGCATGCGCTCAAACAGGTGATATCTGGAAAACAGAGTGGAAACCCACTGATCGCAGTGCAAATCCCTGGGTCAGCCACAGTATGTATGTCAGCAGTATATTCAGCCGATGGCCCACGATGGCGCAGTGGGAAGTTTAAAACGCGCGAGGAATAAAGTAAGTCAACACTCAACTTTCGCCTCACTCAGCTGTTCTCTCACAATGAGGTCCGCTGTCTTCTTCCTGCTGTCCACACTATTAGTCTCGGCACGCGCCATACGAAGTCGGGTTATTTACCAGTCACCAACTTCCCTCGAAAATATCGCTGTACGCGACACATCACACCTGCTCCTCACGTCTGCGGCCAGCCCTACTCTCTTCACCCTGGATCCAACGACCACCAACAGCACCCTCGACAGTGTCCACACCTTTCCCAATGCTACGGGCCTCCTCGGAATCACCGAATATTGCCCCGGCGTCTTCGCGCTCGTTGCAGGCATTTTAAATGTCACGACTCGACGTGCCGAGCCGGGTTCAATCGCCATCTGGAACGTGGATTTCAACGCCAAGAATCCTGTCGTCCGCATACTTGCTGCGGTTCCGGACGCCGGCCTCGGCAACGGACTCACAGTCCTTCCTGGGGACACCGGCATCCTGCTTCTTGCGGACTCAGTCGCAGGGGCGGTCTGGCAAATCAATGTCCGCACTGGCGCCTCGCGGCTCGCGATCCAGGACCCATCCATGCAGTTCACCGCGCCTACGGGAGGACTGGGGATTAACGGGCTTCATGTCCAGCACGACTATCTTCACTTCACAAACACCGACCAGTCCACATTCTCGCGCGTCGCACTCACTGCGCATGACGGGAGCGTCACGGCCGCCGGTGTAGTCCAGACGCTGGCGACAACCCAGACAGGGGCTCCAGACGACTTCGCGCTTGACAAGCAGGGCCGCGCATGGGTGACTGTGCACCCAGGAGCGCTCTCGCTCTTGTCTCCGCCCCGGGGTCTCAATCACACTGGCACCTGGTCACAGGTGACGGTTGTGGGGAATGCGGAGGGTACGGATGCTAGCCTCAATCAGCCGACGTCGGCTGCCTTCGGGCGCGGCGACGTGGTGCAGGAACATATTTTGTATGTTATAACGGGGGTGGGCCAAGTGGTGGCTGTCGACACCCGAAGAATATAGCGTACATGTAGACAGACCTGAGTCGTCACAGTTAGAAGTTTATCAAATCTTAGCGACCCGCATCTATGCACTTAATAAACCTTTGAACGCTCCATAAACCAAACGAAAATTGCCTTTCTTGTCTGCAAGCGTTGTTTGGATCCCAAGCCGACACGCAATAAAAGGCTCGATCACGTGGGTAACGCGCGATCACTTCAACCACCGCCAAAGAAAGCCAAACTCTGAACTCTGATTCTTCTCCACGATGTTCAAGGGAATTCTTCCAAAGCGAATCGCGTCTTCGGACTTCACGATGGTGACGCCGCTGGGGGACCCGCCTGCCACCGCCCCGAACAAGGAGAACCAACCAGGTGCGGGCAAGGCTCGCGCGGCACCAACAGGGAAGGGAAACGTCCAGTCGCGCAAGAGAGCGGATACCAAGACGTCGAAAGACCAACCAGTGGTGGCTGCGGTGTCTGGGGAGTCGATGGAAGTTGCGTTTGACAAGCTTTTGGTACGCTTTTCCGTTTGTTTTGAGATTCAGAGTTTTAGACATGTCGTTTTGCAGGAGGACCTCCAAATACCATCCACGCTGCGGCCCAGACTCATTGGAATGGAATCGACCGTCAAGGCGGCGATGCTCAAGTCGTCCCAGACTATGGCGCTTACCCCGCTGCCGCTGCCACTCCCTGCAACACGAGGCACACCCCCACTGACCCCGCGCTCGTCTGCGCTCCGGCGTACACGCAGCACCGAGTCGCTTGATTCACCGCGCCACCCAAAGGCGTCGGCCGAGTTTGAGTACGCATTGCCGCGTGCACCGGCGCTGTTTGGCGAGTCTGCGGCACAGGGAGGCTCCTCGTCGGTTGGTGCGAGTGCTGGTGCGTCGCCGAGCCGCAAGGCCAGCGGTAGCCATTCGCGTGGAACCTCGTTTGATGCTTCAAGACTACTCTCGCGGAGCCAGGTGCACCTACCCGCCTCGGCGTCTGTCGTGGACCTCACTGGCAAGGGCTCGAAAGACCGCGGTGGTGCTGCGGGCAAGGAGAAGGTCGCCAAAGATATCTCTCCCACGCGGTTTTTTAGCATCCTGTCTGGGACATCGAGCACACACTTGGATATTGAGACCGTCAAGAAGCTGAGACTACTACTGAGGAACGAGTCTGCTAGGTGAATTTCGTTGCAGAATTTGTGTTGTCAAACTTACACATCGTCAGCTGGTCGGAGGAGTTTCTGAAGCTCGGGGGTTATGCTGCGCTTTTGACCCGTCTCAATGAGATATTAGAGGTCGAGTGGAGGTTGGTGCTACTTGACCTTCGGTTACTTCTTCTCATATTTATTAAATAGGGAGGAACAACACGACGATCAAGTCCTGCATGAACTCCTTCGATGCTTCAAAGCCCTATCGACATCGTCTATTGGATGCTTTGCCCTCCGAAGCTCATGTCCTACACCTTTCGTCCAACTCGTCGCGTTATTATACTCGGACAAGAAACCCGGAGAAGTCGCAACGCGGCAACTCATCGTCGATCTCCTCCTCATCCTCTTTGAACTATACCCCAGCTCCGCGCTGCCCGCCCTCGGCAGTGCGCGCTCCTATCCCCGCCGCGAAGCTTGGGAGACGGCCTCCACCGCCCCGACCTCGAGCCACCTCATCACCCTCCCCGCGCCGCACAAGACATTCTACTCACTCATCCGCGCCCTATTGCTGACCCCCGCGCCCCCGCCGTGCGAGTCCCCCGCCGCGCCGGTCTCGCCGCACGCGTTCATCGAGTCGCTTCACCTGCCGCGCATCTACAAGACGTATTTGCAGGAGCTGTCGGATGTGTGTAGGGACTACTTTTGGGTGTTTTGCCATCCGAATAATACGATCTGGATATTGGCGGAGACGGATGAGGGGCGTGTCGAGAAGCCGAGGGCTCCTGGGGGGATGACTGGGGGTGTCGAGTTTGAGGCGATGGGGTACTTTGTACGACGCGTTTCCTCCCTTCATTCAGGACGGTGCTGATTTTCAATTCTAATAGACGACGCATCTGAAGCTCATTAATGCCATCGCCAGGGCGGTGGCGGAGCAGAACCTGCCCAAAGACAACGAGCACTCGGCCCACCGCTTTCACTCTGACCTCTTCCTCTCTGGATTCGAGCGCATCATACTGGTATGTCTGTCCCTATCCCGCTTTTTTCCTGCCCCGCTAACGAATACTACGCCCACCCAGATTTCGCGCAAAGCGTCGACGACGTACTACCCCACCCTCCACCTCGAGCTGGCGCGGTATGTCGCGCATGCGGGGCGCGCGGGGTACGAGCTGCCGTGGCCCGTGTCGCGCTTGGTTGGGGTACCGCCTGCGGGGCTGGCAAAGAACCCTCCTCCTGCGAGCGGGAGGACCACGCCGGCGCCGAGTGGGAGGAGCACACCGGCGCCCCTGGGCATGGGCTCGCCTACCAAGCAGCGCGGGGGAGCGCCGGCGTTGCCTTCGCCGCGCAAAATGGAACCGTTGAAGATGAATTAGATTGGGGGTGGGTGCAAGTAGTTTTATTTAATATACCGCTATGATTTGCTATGCCACGCGTTTTTGGACTCTGTTTGAGAAGCACTGTGCGTTTGAAGGAGGCGTTTGGTGTTTAAGTTTGGAATTCCGCGAACACAGAAAAGTATTCCTGAACTCGTGAGTCTTTTCGAGTCGGGGGTTTTTTTGCGGTTTCCCTTTCTTGTTGAAGGTAGGGATTATTGGTGCTCTACAGCATGTTGCTTCCACCTCCCTCTACATTCCCTTGAATATTCAAAGCTAAATCGTTGTGGCAGTGCGAAGATCTTGATGCGCCCATACTGAGCCGCGGCGCACCGGCGGCTCGTCCCTTCTCTCCCACTCAGAAGCTCAGGACATGGACCTTACCCAGGCTCCTCTCCTAGACGTTTATAAACACCTGAAATGTGACGAGAATGGACTCACATCCGACGAAGCTGCGCGCCGTCTTGAGCAGTTCAAACTCCATCCTCCACGACAACGGCAAAGTCGCATAACTACGCAGGTCTGTCCCCCTCTGATTTGTTCACTCCCTACAGTATATTACTTATTTCAACGACGAGTTCCTGGGCTTCCTCTGGAATCCCATCTCTTGGACACTCCAGGTCATTGCTGTCGGTTTGCTCGTTCTCTCAAGCGGCAGCCACCGACCCCCGGACTGGCCCTCTTTTCTGGGTTCAATCGTACTTCTCTGCATCAACTGCGCGCTCGGGGTATTTACTGAGCGTCGTGCGTACGGCGCCGTTACCTCTTTGGTGCACTCCGCCCCCTTTGCGGCAACACCAGTGAGAATAAAACGGGACGGCGTGTGGTCCGAATATATGGACGCCTCAGGAATCGTTCCAGGTGACATAATCTCACTGGGTGGACACGACATCAATATTGTGCCCGCGAACTGCCGGCTGGTGACTGGTTCGTTGTGGATTTTGGGCCGGAGCTATCGAGATCTCGGTGCTCAACTCTGCCAGTGAGTTCCTTTCTCGTAGCTGTGTAATTTCTCTTAGAAAGTACTTGCCAGAGGTTGGGAGATTGGCTCCGGACATTCTGAAGCGGTTGTTATTGATCGCTCACGCAACCACACCCCTCCCCCTTCAAGTTCTCCGGCCACCGGCCTGCATGGAATTGTTGCCCAGATCGGGACTTTCTGCCTCAGCATCATTGCCGTTTCCCTAGTCATAGAGCTCTTGGCTTTATACGCAGGATTCCACTACAGTTACCACCGCGGAGTCAACGCTATCTTCGTCCTCCTCATCGGCAGCATTCCCATTGCGCTGCCAACTGGAGTCAGCATTATCCTATCGGTTGGTATAGCCGACCTGGCGCGTTGCGAGGTCCTTACCACTCGCGTCGCCGCTGTCGCGGAGTTGGCAGGGGTCACCGTTCTGTGTGTCGAGCCCGCTGCCCTGACCGAAGACCATGAAGTTGCGAGTGATATCAGGACCTACGGTCCCTTTGGCGAGACAGAGGTGCTCTTGATGTCTACCTACGGACGGAGCAAGAGGTCCCCAACGTCCCCTTCTCACCGGGGCGAATATTACGACCAGGGGCCTATGGGACATGATGATATTGACATCGTCCACTTCCGACCACTCTCGGTTGTGGGTGGGCCGATGCAAGTGACTTACCACTCCAAAGGGTCGACACAATTGAAGCGGATTGCGAAGGGTATGCTCGGACACATCATCGAGATGAGTACCCGCAACCGCACTAATGCGCTGGAGCAGCAGGTCGAGGCGGATATTGAGGAATTTGTTGCCCGCGGATTGCCATCGTTGGGTTTGGCGTATGAAGAGCTGGAAGGAGACAATCCAACGGCGGAGGGAAATGGCTTCGAGGTGATTGGTGTGCTTGGGTTCTCGCGCCCTCTTCGGGAAAATACAGAACAAGCCGTTGCCGAGCTACTGAGAATAGGCATAGAGATGAAGATTGTCTCGGGCAATCAGCTCTCCAATGTGAAGGAAACCGGAAGACGGATCGGTCTAGGTGATAAGATGTTTCCAGGAAGGGTTTTCAAGGAAGAAAATCTGGATGCGAGGATTTTGGAAGCGAATGGCTTTGCTGGGTGAGTGTATTCACACCGTTAGCTGGCTGGGAAACTCCAAATATGATAGGCTATTTCCAGAGCACACGCACCAGTTACTTCGCCATCTTCAGCATATGGGGCAGTTATGTGCCATGATAGGTTGGTGTCTAGGTCTCCACTCGTGCATTTCCTTATTTCCCCAGGCAGAGGAACCTCCACTTCCGCTGTCCCTCTTTCCACTGCCGATCTCAGTATCACCGTCAATTCTGTTTCTGTCTTGGGCGACCTTGTCACGACGCAACCTTGCCTTCCAAAAATTGTCGAAGCCATCCGTAATTCACGGCAAGTCTTCCAGCGGCTTCGTGCCTGTTTTATCTATTCATGTGCCATCACAATACGCACGACGCTATGCTTTTCTCTCGTGGCTTTCATATACAAAATCGACTTTCCCCCGTTCATGATGCTTTTAGTCGCTCTTGCGACCAATCTAGCCACCTTAACCCTCTGCGTGGATCGTGTGGTTGCGGGGGGCAAGCCGAGCAGATGGAATTTGAAGGAGATTTTCGGTTATTCAACGGTGTACGGGGTGTATATGGCTCTCTCGACGTCGGTTCCATTAATCTTCTCTCGAGTTTACCTGACGGTTCATAGGATATTGTTCCTCCACGCGTCCAAAACCAATTTCTTTCACCAGAAATTCAACCTCACGCTCAGCTCGGATCCACCGGCCCGCAATAACCAACTTAACACGCTAATATACCTGCAGGTTACACAAATCTCGCATGCGTTGATATTTGTACTGCGCTCGGAGCGTTTCTCGTTCTCCCATCGACCATCCGTTGTATTGCTGGGTGTTTTCTCCGTCGCGCAGATCACCTCGTCGGTTATTGCTTCGTATGGGAACTGGAGCTTCGCAAGAATACACCCAGTCGGTGCAGGATGGATTGGCCTCGTTTGGGTGTGGGTACGTATTTATTTTCCTTCAATCGAAGTCTTGCAAATTGATTTTGTCGCCAGAATATGATTTGGTTCATACCGCTTGACTTTGTAAAATTTGGGGTTCGTTTGGCGCTGAGAATTGAATGATTCACATGTGGAATGAAGTTTTTATCTATGTGGTACTATGAACGTGTTCTCTCTGAACCTTTCTGGTGAGTTGAAAAACTTGTCCCACGGTTGAACCATTCGCACGTGAGCGCTGTTGAAAATGTCTTCCGCACATCCACCGCAGGAGCGGGAAATAAATTGTTGCCTGCCTCGTAAGTGGGACGTTGATATTACGCTGCCGGCTTAACGTGTTCTGGCTGGTGCAATAAGGTGCAATAATCAGCGCAGGCAAATTTCCAGGAATCCGAAACTTGGCTCAACTTCAGTCAGAACCCGGCTTAGTACTTGTACCATTTGCAAAAAAAAAAACTGCCTACTAATGACTACTGGTCCTTTGCCGCCGAGTCTGGATTCTTCGATAAGTTCAACCTCAGTCGGCGTGATCCGATATGCTGGGTACCGCTCGTCAGAAGCTTCCTCAGTCGCGCCTCAGCCACGCGCCATTATGGCCCCAACAATAATTAAGCCCCGAAAACCATTCGCCAATACACCGCCCCACGTATTTCCTCGTACTTTTTCGGCTACCATCCGACTTGGAAAAGAGTTTCAAACTATCAACGATTTGACTAGAGGGAAAAAGAGATGGAGCCCTGCGGTACGTGTAGGCATGAGCCATCTCTTGCATCCCGGTGCTCAATGACCTGAAGGATAAACCCCACGACCCGAATTGCATGCGCAATTCAGTGTGCCAGGATCCCGACGCGCCGCTCAGCAAAGTTTTAGAGCAGTTGGAAATACGGACGACAGGTACCGGATCCATGCCCTTCTCGCTTTCTGTTGGCAGATGGAAATGGAGGAGGGAAAAGCTGGAGAGGGTGCCCGTGATCTCGATCGACTATACCATACGTGTTACATGCGTTCGGCATCCTCCGCATCGGTGAAGACTGCCTGACAGACCCGCCCCAAGGGACGGGTTTCCCAAAGGGTGTCGATGGCCCCACGTATTTCAGGATGGGAGGAGGAGATGGCGAGAGAAGAGCATGACGGGCATATTCTCGTTTGCATGTTCTTGCCGCACGGGCAAATGGTCTTCCCGGTGTGGAGATGGATCCCCATCAACCCAGAATACACAGAGGAAACGGTGGTGGAGAGGGTGATACAGACGGTTGAGAACTGTGGGGACATTGATCTGGATGTGCTATGTCGTGACTGGGAGGGTGGGACGCCAATAGGATAACCGGTATGTCTCCATGTCTGGACGTTTAGCTTATACTTCGTAAATATTCAGTACACAATCAAATCAAATATTCAATCGACGGCAAACAGCCTCTCCTGGACGATGTACTCCCTCACGCGCGGGGAAACAAGGTTTTTCCAGGCGTCATCGTCCCTGCGTCCGATAGCATCGCGCGCGGCAGTCGAGCTATACGTCTGCTCCGCCTCGCCAATGTCAATGAGCACGATGCGCTGATCAGCCAGAAAACGCTCCGCGAGTTTGAGCGTCTGCGCTTCCGTTGAGGACGTGGCCGCCCGCCGTGCGCAGACGACGCGAGCGTTGTCATGTTCAGCGGAGAAGAATTTATGCAGAGACGCGAACATTTTTGTCTCTGCCTCTGGGTCTATGGGGGACGAGCCGTAGTAGCGCGGCGCTAGCACACGCTCCAGGGTGTCCAGTCCGAGGAGAAAGGTGAGCTGCGGCCGCAGTGGCACGGGTGCGACTCCAAGCCGCTGTTCCAGGAAGGCAAGCAGCTTGCTCGCCTTGCCGACGAAGGTCGGCTCATCAATAATCCCGATGGCTACCTGGTGCTCTCCGGCGTCAGCCACGCTGTCCTGCGCCAATAGAAGCATCATCTCCAGCCGTTGGAGGTACGACGCGTCGGTGGGCTTGAGGGATTTATCGGCGTTGCGGACAGAGAGCAGATATATCTTCGCGTCGAAGTGGCCTCCAGCATCATCCCCAATGGGTGGACGCGGTGCATTAGCAAGAGCCAGGTGCGCCAGCGTAGGTGGATTGAACGACGAGTCGAGGATGGAGATTTGGAGTGGCCGCCGAGTCCCCAAAGTTGAGCGCGGAAGAGGCCACTTTTCGTGGGGAACATAAATCAGTTCCATTGGCGACAGTCCGCGCTGGACAGCACCAAGAAGGGTCATGGCTGATGCACGGGAGATGGTCATTTTCAAGTCAGTTGAGAGTCTCAAGGTGAGGGAGGGTCCGCGGTTTATTTATTCTGGAACCCGCAGGCCTCGGAACCAAATATCGCGGGATCAGCGATCAATAATTTTTTCATCGCTTACTGCCATGAGCAGTCTGATTTCAGCGGTGTCGTGGGTGCGGCGGGGTGTCGCGACCCAGCACCCGGGAAGATATGTCCTCGACGACAAGGAACTCGAACGGGTCAGTGCCCTTTCCAGGATCCAGCTGGAGGATGCGCGCGTCGAGCTCGAGCGCGCACACGAGGCAGCAAAATCTATGGGGTTAGGTGCGGAGGGTGACGAGGCGGACGATGCGGCAGAGGAGAATGAAGAGGATTGGGTCGAGTTCGTGTTGTGCTGCGCGAAATGAAATCAGTGGAAGCTAATTGATTGGTTTTTGAAGTGAGGACGAGGACGCGATGGATGTGGACTCGGAAACCAAGCCCAAGAAGCGCAATCCGGACGATCTGACAGAATATAATTTGGACGATTATGACAACGATGTGAAAACGACCGGTGCGTTTCTTGTAGGGGCCTTGCAATCTCGCTTGACGCCAAATAGCGGATGGTCCCTTCAGCAATATTAAAGGCCTCACATATTATCGGGACAATGAACAGGATCCATATATCACTCTGAAAGAGGTTTGTGTCCGCTAGGTATTTCATTTACTTCATGCTGAATATTTTGTGAAAGGATGAGGCCGATGATGAACGAGAAGAGCTCGAAGTGCTGCCCACCGACAACCTTCTCGTCGTCGCAAAAACCGAAGACGAAATATCCCAACTAGAGATCTACGTCTATGACGAATCTCAAGAAAATCTCTATGTTCACCACGACCTCATGCTCCCCAACTTCCCCCTCTGCCTCGAATGGCTCGACTTTCCCCCCGCCGCCGCTGGTTCCTCCACCGACGCCTCCACTGCAGCCTTCGGCAACTACATTGCCGTAGGCACACTCGACCCCGAAATCGAAGTCTGGTCCGTCGACACCCTGGAAGCGATGTACCCCGCCTCCATCCTTGGCCGCCCCGACGAGACGAAGGCGCACATCCCCACTCCGCTCGGCACCGGGAAGAAGAAGCGCAAGAAGAACAAGCACCGCGCCGCGACGGCGGGACACCATGTTGATGCGGTGCTCGCGCTCAGCTGGAACAAGACGGCGCGTAATTTGCTGGCGAGCGGGAGCGCGGACCGGACGGTGAAGCTGTGGGACTTGAGCCGCGATCCGAGCATTAATGGAGAGGGCGGGGGCGCAATACGGAGCTTTGACCTGCATACGGATAAGGTGCAGGCGGTACGGTGGAACGAGCACAATCCCAGCGTGCTATTGACGGGGAGCTATGACCGCACGGTGCGGACGTTTGACTCGCGTTCGCCGGATGGGGGGGTTGGTGCGGTTGTAGGCAGCGACGTCGAGGCGCTGCGATGGGACCCGTGGGAGGAGTCTGGGTTCTATGTATGCTTTTTCTCCCTACTCCCCGACGCGTCTGACCTTTGATTTCAGGTATCTCTCGAGAACGGTCTTATACTGAACTTCGATGTACGGACACTCCCGTCGGATCTGAGTCAGCCCTCCCCTGCGAAATTCACACTTTCAGCGCACGACGGCGCAGCGTCTGCGCTTGACATCAACCCCCACATCCGGGGCTGCATAGCGACTGGCGGGAATGACAAGCTCGTCAAGGTGTGGAATGTCGTTGACGCCGACGACGGGAAGCGTAGCGTCAGTCTTGTTACTTCTCGAGATCTCGGTGTGGTGAGTGCCTTCACACTTTATTCTTTATTTAAATTTATCCAAACCCGCTTATAGGGCAAAGTGTTCTCCACGGTCTTCTCGCCAGACGACCCCCTCACCCTTGCAGCGGCGGGCTCCAAGGCGAAGTTGCAGATCTGGGACGTCGCGGCGAACTTTGGCGCACGGAAGGCGTTCGGCGCGAAGCTGCGGGAAGCGGGGCGCGTACTGCGGGAGAGGGAGGAGGGGGACAATAAGGGGGGTGTCGTGGGTATTGTAGACGACAATGAGGAGAGCGATGAGGGAGACGACTAGTTTTATATTAGGTATGGTGTTTCTCCCTGCATGTTTGTACGGGACTGAGATTTTTCTTCAGCACTGAATTTATTGGTGTCGTTGGGACTTAAATGTTAAGAACAAGAAACTGTGAACTTGGCGTGGACAATCTCTGTCAATTTCTTATCTGATAACTCAAGCGACAAGTGCGGGAACGCAACAAAATCAGCCATCATTCATGGCAAACGTCCAGGCTCTTCTTTCAGCTGGACACTAGCCGGAGACTCATAATCGCATCCTATTGGGTCATTATCGTCGCAGCACTGCCTGTTTGGTGGCAGTTACAGCTGTTTCCGAAATCCTTGTCAGTGCGTCAAAAATTTCGCCGCGTTCCAACTTTGATGGAAAGCCAAGGATTACCGGTTTTGGCCCGGATCAGTGCCCGTTTCGGCAACGGCACACTGGCCGAAACCGCTCAACTTGTTGATCACGATAGGAAATACCACAGGTCACCGAGAAAGCATGCAGTAATGTGCTTGAAGGAAAACATTGTGAGCCCAACTTGACTACAAGTACTTTGGTGCATAACTCACTTCGGCTTGGTCCTCCTCGGCAAAGCTCGGCTAGCTCAAACAGGCAATCCTTAGCCTTGGATCAAAAGTTGAGAACGCGATAAAAATTTTCCCACACTGACAAGGATTTCGGAAACAGCTGTAACGAGCATCGAACGTCTCTCCCTACCAACCGCTCGGGTCTATGCTCAGGCCGAAAATGAGCTTCGCTTCCCTGTACAGATAAACCTTGAGAACATCTGGGATGAATCGCTGCCTCTGTCGCTGCAACGACTTATGGATGACCGAATACAGACGTCGTCGTATGCTTGGAAGGGAATTGACATGAGTGTACGCGGGCTGCATGGTTTGTTTGTGCCTCCAACGAAGCAAAGGAATTGTATTCACGTAGTTCTAGGCGCGGATGTGCGGGATGAATTTACACCGTTAACGTTGCGGCGAACGACAGTGTTCCACTTGCTAGGCAAAGACATCTCACAAATACCGTAAAAAATGAATGAAACATGTAAGCCCTGCACCCGCTAGTCGTGCTGTACCGCAAAATCAATTCCATCTAGTGCCAATGCTGGCTGATGCACTCTCTATTCTCCTCGTCCCGCCGACCGATACCCACCGTGTGGCCCGATATTCTCCTTGATATCGACTCGCCTTCACTTTATTGAATGAAGATGCCGCAGTCGGTAGAGCAATCTCTGGTTGGGATGTTCCTGGAGCGATTTCTTGTCAGCTGTCTTTCATTCCCGATTCTCATCCAGATCATTTGTCGCCAATTCTCGATGATCTCTCCATGTTGCATAACTTGACGATTGAAAGTCAGGTACAATTCCATGCACCGCTCGCGTTTCCGCCTATTTCTATCCCCGATGGCTATGGCTTAACTTTGGAGGATTTGACGGTGTTCGTTAACTCTGCAGAATGGAGTCTCTGTATTTTATCTTTTTTGTGTGGAATTACTGTCGCTAATGACACGTAAAAATCATCCAGTGTCTCTAACGACCCTGTGTTGCATTTCGTGGTGTTTATCCCCTGTGCCTCCTGCACACCATTGCAAATTCTAGATCGCCGTGGTTCGTTTGCGCTTGCTCAATTTCACGTCTCTAATATGTGTTCCAAGGCACCCATCCTCCTCCGACGCCTTTCTCCTCCCACAATGGGGTGGAATTGTTATTCATAACACGCCCGCAGACCTACCGGAAAACAGCCCACTCCCTCCATCTGCGCTCGATTCCGTATTCTCGACCTTCGCCAATCAGCTTCTCGCTCTCTTGGGCGTTCCCAATTTACCGCCAGACATTCAAACGGACGATTCGGCTCTGACAGGCTGGCAACTGGACGCCCTGCTTTGGCAGCGTGCGTTACAAAACGGCGAAGGCACTCAAGACACCCTCAAAAGCATTCTCAAGCTCGTAGACCAGATTGACAACATGCCCGTTGGGAAGGACGTCAAGGGCGACATCCAAGACTCGCTCACCGCCCTTGAGCAGGTGTGTATCTATCTGCGAACTCCAAAATCTCCGAGTTGGCTCACCAGACTGCGTTAGATGTACGCATCGGCCTCGGTTTCCTTGAACGACACCCTCCACCAATCGGCTGATGCGCTCACTCTTGCGTCGCGCGCTTTGTTCTACCCCGGCATGCTGGCGCTGCTGTACTCTCCGGCAGAGCATAAATACGTCGTGTACATTGGCCTACTGCTTGGCGCAATACCCGTAATGGCGACGACAGTAAAGGAAATTAGGGCATGGCGTAGACAGCGCGGAGAGGCCGGACAGGTGGAATAGAGACGTCGGGAAACGCGCGCATCGAAACAAGAAAATAAAATCCACAATTTCAATCTTGTGCACATGAAAATACATATGGTATCTGCAGCTCTATAACTCAGGGGGTGCGATTGGGGGTACAATTTGTGAGTCGGCGGTCGGAAAGCGGAGAAGACATCGGAGAAGCGACGACGAGGTACTCACTAAGGAGAAATCACGTCAGTAACGATTACAAGAGGAAGAGAAGAACAACGAACACGCCGCAAGCCTTGGCAAGACGCCTATTCTTGAGGATGATGATCGAGGTTCAACGGTCGGCGGTGTTGAAGGATCGAGAGGCGTCCCAAACGGTCTTCGTGCCATCGCGCGTCTCGCTCGTATCTCTCTCTGGTGCTCGCTGCTTGCGCGCTTTCCCGCGTCTTCTGGTCGCCATCACCTTCGTCTATCGGGCCGGCCGCCAACCGATTTTCAACCGGGTCGTGCAAGGGCGTCGCGAGTTTTGAATTTCGCGCTCGAGGGAGCTCTTGCGGGATGCGGGACGGATAAAGTCGATCCAGAGGAAGAATATGATAGTGGGAGCGATAATGATCTGAAGAATCGATTAGCGGAGAACAGGGGGCTGTAAATCGCGAGACATACCAGTCTCTGTGTCAAGCTCATTGCGGCCCACGCCTCACAACACGCGTTCATAAATCCGGTCGGGTTCGGGATGGAGTAAATCTGAATGGACTTCCAGACGCCATATCTCTTAAGCTGATAGCCGGCAAGACCCCACAGCGTCCGCCTCGACTCCGAACAACTGAATGCAAAGGAAAGAAGTCGTCTTGTGTCCGCCGTAAGCAGGCAGAGTTGCGTTGCGAAGCACAGAGAAGCTAGAATGAAGCCCGCCACGAGAAGCTTCTTGAGTGCACAACCGGTTGCTCGGAGAGCACGTATGAGGAATTCGTGGGGATCGGAAATACACCCCCAGATTGCACCAATATCGTTTTTGATTATTCTGAAAGGCAGCCTGTAGACGGCGAGGAGGAAAAGAAGGCCGAGATGGATGAACGTCGGGCCCAGCAGTATCTAAAAACAAGCAGTGAGCGAGTCTGGCTGCGAAATGACGACAACGAATACTGACCGCATAATCAACGGGGTACAATGGGCCCAGTATCCAAGTGAGTGCTTGCTGAATTTGCGGAAAGCTTGGTAAGACGCCCGCGCGATAACCAGTGTAGTGGACCATCCAAATGAATTCACGAAGCCAAGACGATGCAAGGAAGATGATGACGACGACAGCGGCCGGTAGAGGTATGAACACCAATACATTTGTGACAAGGTTGAGCCAGGCCTTTTCAAGAGCGCTCAAATCACCACCGACGTATACAGCGAACCCTGATTGCGACCAGGTGGCCCACCGGTAGTAATGGTGCGGATGGTACCCTATATGAATGCAACCACGACGGAGAGCCCGGCCGATAAAGATTGAAGCGCAGTGGCCCGATGCCACGAGGAGAATCCTGAGGTACTGTCGCCCGTGCTGAGAGAAATGCGGTGCGAAGAGGGAAATGCCCGATGCAACCAAGGTCCGAAGGTGGCACCAATACCGAAAGAAGTGGCGTGTGACGAAGGAAATGCTCGACGTCGGCCAACTTCGAATCTTGAGGCAAAGAACTGAAATCCGGACGGGGGACAAGGCCTTCTCGATCCAAATGAAATTGTCGCCGGCGAAAACATGGAAAGGATGGAGAACCGATCGCAACGGGGCGCTGTATGCGACGAAGAGGGCGGCTGAGAGGGAGACGACGACAATCCATGCTAGACTAAGCAACAAGATCCACGGCCATCGAGCACGACGTTTACGTGCGTTGTTTTCGGTATCGGCGTCCGGAGGAGGGGTGGGCGGAGGGTTGGGGTTAAGAAAGCTCTTGTCGTGCAGGGTTTTCGCGTTGAAAGGAAGGGTGGGCGGAGTCGTCGAAACAAAGAATCCCTTTGCGTGCAGAATGTAGCAGAGACCGGACGTAACGATGGCAGCGTGGACCATTGCGGCCACGTAGGGGAAGGAGGTCGTTCTGTTGGAAAGGAAACATTTCGTAGGCTTGTCCACAATCGTGAGGGTCCGAGTCGGGATGATCATCTCGGTCTTGAACGAAGACAGAACGAGCGCCACGAATTGAGCGCCGATGTAGAGTAGACCAACGAGACGCTGCGAGGAGTACGAGAACGCGAACATGCTGAGAGCACCGGAAGGGATCTGGAGCATTGTGTGGTGCGGGTTCAAGCTGTAAATTGATGGTCAGCCACTTGGGCATCATGATCAAACAAGTCTCCAGAAAACACATCGCAACAAATGCACCGCTTTCCGAATATTCACCGCCTGCAGTTTAAGCGACTTTTAATTAGTGTACGGGCTTTCTTCAGGACGTTCGGATTATTCGCGTCGCCGGGAAAATCTCGGTTGATCGTGCTACGGCTCTCAGGAAACGCACATGTGATACACAAAGGCGCATGCAAGATTAGGATGAAGTTTAAACCGAGCAAAGTAAATACCCATTGGATCGGAGGATGTAGACCGCAGCGGTCCCTAAGAGGAACAAGCGGGTGCTGTACCGACATACATGCGTGTGCTGCTCCTAACTTCATGTATGCTGGCATTGGCCTTATTTCGGAGTGACCCCTCGAACTCAAATCCCAGCCCTCTCCTTCTCTGCCACCGCCCTCAAACGGATCCCGACGGCGTCCCGTCTTCGCGCGCGACAGCTGCGTATAGGATGAATGTCGGTTTGGTTGCAGAGGAGCCGAAAATGTGGACATGCCTTGTTCTTCTGCAAAAAATCAACTGAGTTGGTGATTTGCCGTCAATCGTTTGTGAGTGGAATTCGAGATTTGGAGCCAAAGATCTTGTCAGTGGGGCTGTAGAACGCGACGAACGTGCTACGCGCAATGATTTTCCGGAGGGAGACAGTGTGTCAGATGGCGAAATAAGTGTTCGCCATCTTCAGCAGGGAGCCATGTTACAGCCCGGACTGTTCCGAAATGGAACCATAGCGGGCTAATTTATGAAACAAGGTCAGCGAGCGACTGAATGCGGACGTATAGTGTGCCACATGAGCCCAAGGGGCCCGCGCGCACTCTAATGGATTTATGAATGAATGAGCGGCGGGCCAAGCATTGAGTTAGTTAGTGTACAACGGATGCTCGATTCACATTGCTGCCGCCGAATAAACTTGACTGCTGACTGGTGGCACTTGCACCAAAGGGACCCGGCTGGGTAGGAAGCTTAGGCGCGCCAAAAAACGAGTTGAAACCGAATAACGACCGCTAGGTGCCGCAGGTTGTTATTTTGCGTGCTTATGCTTTCTTGGGCTCTCCGAACAACCCTCCTGACGGGGCCGTTGCGGGATTGATCGAACACAGCAGCTGGCTGCTGATTCTGACCGAAGAAACCTGTGGCTGGCTGCTGATTCTGAGGCTGACCGAAGAGTCCACCGGTAGCTGGTTGCTGTTGTGGTTGCCCAAAGATGCTTCCATTGGCGGCCGGCTGCTGGTTCTGTTGCGGTTGCCCAGAAGTCCACCGCCAGCTGGCTGGCTCTGACCAAACGCGTCACTGGGCTAGTTTTGTTGTTGGCCAAACGCGCCACCTTGTTGCGACCGCCGAACCCGTTATTGGGCTGAGTTTGACCAAAGGCAGACCTAGAGCATTGTTCTGTGGCTGAGCGCCAAGTAGACCGCCAGTAGTTATTTTTTGCCCAAAGACAGATGTATTTGCGGGCGCATTAGGCTTCGTACCGAACGCAGCAGAGCCGTGGTCCAACAAGTTTGAATGTAGAAGGATAACTGCAAACCCTATCTCGTTAAGAGAGCCTTGAGGTTTGCTACCAAAATATATAGTCGAGGCAGTAGTGGATGTACGGAATGGGAGCAGACAGCGGCGTCGAAGGAAACGGCGGTAGACTCCAAGTTCGTAATACAAGCTTCTTCACAGCAGTTTCTCGATCACGATCGGGGTCCACGGGTGATATCACAGTTATTATCACTTTCAGGGATACGAGTCTCGGGCCCTTCGGACGTCGCGCGAGGACGTACAGAGACCACTGCAATATTAATCACCAAGATTGGGTGACTCGCGATACATGTAGCCGGGAGCAAGATGCAAGTAGGTCGAGGCCGCTGACAAGCATAACCAAGCACCCTACCACGCGTTACGCGAACGTGACTTTTGGTGCACGTGGAACATTTCCTTTCCTGGTCCGCGTCGCGATGTCGAAGCGTTCCTCCCGATGTGGCCTCTACTAATAATACGATGGCACCTTATGGAGCACCGGCTTGGCGCCTTATAACCTCTGCAAGTCTTCTGAACCACCTTGGACATGGCCGACTATGTCCAGCGCATTGTACGGACGCTGGACTCGATGGATCCAACGATTCCTCCATCGTACGACGGAACTCACTCCGGGGGGCTTCCAAGTTACACTCGTGGCGCGTCGGGTACACCACAACGACGTGTCCCGACAGAGCATGAATACCATCTTGCGTCTAGATCCAAACCACCATGGGCAACGCTCAAAGTCTTCAGTCGGGCTCCAACACCTGGAAATCCTCCAACCTTCCTGGAAGGCGACAAAATTACTGGGTCTTTTACTTTTAATCTTGACCAGGCTGAGAGCATTACATCTGTCAGTGCCGTGGTGAGTTTGCCTGTTTATTCAACCATGGCATCCTGGCAGCAAAATGTGGCAGGAGATCTATTGCCCTGTTCAGCGACCCCAACCCTTCCACACCGTTGGAATGTTCTAGGCCCATTCTTTGGGGACCAGACGCTGTACGGCAATGGGTACATTTCTCCGCATGCGCATGCGTCATCCGACAGATCTCTCACTGCGTTGTCGGGTTTCGCATGGTCCGCTCACGTTCTTTTGTAGGCCAGGGGCCAAATATTTCCGGGTCCCGCTGAGAAGGAGGCACTTACTTTCGTTGAGGTCAAGTCGACATTATGGTCCAAGGAGAATGGCGATCCTAGGAGCCCTGGTACTTCCAGATACAGCGGCAAACTGGTCGGTTATTATGAATGGCCTTTTACACTCGAACTTCCAATGACCGTCACCATACCGGGAACAAGTCACTTTCGTGCAGGGACCGTTGGTCTTCCCCAAACTTTTCTGGAGAGACGATTTCCGACAAGCGTCCAGTATGTCCTCGTGGTCGACATCAGCAGGAGTAGATTTCGTGTCAATTCGAAGTAGGTTTTATTTTATTTCCCAGAGATGTGTTTGAGGTTTTGATTGTCATTTGCAGAGTGCAGACGATGTTCGCTTATGTTCCGGCCACACGCCCCCCACCGCCTTCTCCCTTGAGGCAGCTCGCCTACCAAGAGAATACTCCGCTACTTGGCCCAGATGCCGACCCAGCAGGCTGGGAACAGTTCCCCTCCTTTGTAGTCAGAGGAACCGTGTTCAGCACCCGCCAAGTGGAGGCCACCTGCCACGCACGTTTCCTCTCCTTTCTCCGAGCCGCAAACTGACATTACTTCTTCCAGTTTGCCCTCGCTAAACCCGTACGTTTCTCCAATAATATTTGACTGAACCATTCGACCCGCCAACCTTTTTCTTTAGCTGTGTTATACCCGAGGAGCGCCCATACCATGTGTAATCACCCTGTCATCGACGGACGCGCAAGCACTCGATCTCCTCTCGGCACCTCGGGCAATTTCAGTTCACCTAAGACGCCGCCTGAAACCTCTTGTGCCCGCATCGAAGCGAAACGGCATGTTCGACGCCAATGCGGACTTGTCCGTCGACCCTGCTGAGAATGTAGCCGCGGCGACTTGGTGGCCGTCGCTGGACGGCGGACAAGATAATAGAAGCCAGGGCTCCTCACGGCGGATCCACAGGCGACGGCTAGATGGCGAAATCCAACTACCCGTCTCCCTTAAACCCAGCTGTCGAATAGCCCACTTTGCCGTCGAGGTCAGTCGCTTCCGCTCGCCTGGTTTTTTTCTACCCGCGCGGTCTGACGAATTTATTTACCTGCAGTATACCGTCGAAGTCCTGCCTTTTAAAGCGACAGCATTCGTGTCGGCTAATGCCAAGCCGATGCTGAGGCAGAGTGTTGAGATTGTTACGATGTTTGCGAGCAATTGTCCTCGGCCCCGCGCATACGCGCCTCCACAATATAATTTGGCCCAGGAAGAGGCCAGAGACACTTATTTCAATGCTGATTGTCGCACATGATTGCTTCTGTCGCTTGCTATCCCCGGGGACGCATACGTGCACTAACTAGGCACCTCCCGCCCTGATTCTCGTGCTCCTGAACTTGAGTCGATCGAATTGAGTTTGGGCGGGCGCATAGAATTCTTCTGCGTGCATAGACAGGGCCAGCTACTTTTTGTAATACAAGACATGAGGGCGGGAAGTCACTATTGATTACAATACAGATGTAGCAGTAATACAGATGTCCTACATTAAGGGATTCCGCCGAGTTCAGTGATAAAGAGAAATGAATAAAGTAGGAAACAAGGAGGGTGACTAGATATAACCTCGAGCGGGAGGAATAAACGCGTTGTCGCCGATCTCATGTTCATAGGTGGGAGGTGTGTAAATTCGCGGTTTGGGTCCCTATTCGCATAAATTTAGACGTTTAAATCTCGAAAACGAAGTCGTAAACCCACCTTCGGCAGCATGGTCGCAATCTGTACCTCCTGCTTCAATATTAATCTTGGCGGGGCTTCAGCCGTAAAAGCCGTAACCTGGAAGGGGAGCATTACGACGTAGTACTGTGTATGAAAAGTAGTGAGTGGAGAAGGGAGGCCGAGACGAAGGACAGCACACCTTGACAGCAAAGTGAGACATATTCGAGGTGGGTTTGAGACTTTTTGGGAGGTGCATCTCCCCGTCGAATCGACAACTGCCGCTGCCTCGTCCATCGTACACCGGCCACCACACCGCCCGACTTATTTCTAGAATAGAGTCGGTGACAGTGTCCCGTGGGACAGAATACTCGGCTGCAACGGGTGCCTGCTGGAATGAGACCTCACGATGAAGGCATACATTGGTCGTGGTAGGGGTGCAGATGAGATTGAGTGCTTGAGAATCGTCGCACATATATGTTAGGGAACAGGGAATAACGCTCCCTCGCGTATACGATAGCTGATAACCGGTCATTAATTTTGGCGGGGCCCAAACAAGTGAACGGTGCTTACTGGTTTCGCAAGGGAAAGCTGTGATCTACGTGAGATAACGAAGAGGATCCGGGAGGAAAACACGGACCACACATTGTATTTTCACGCGTCGGGCATTGAAGACATTACCTCGGACGGAGACAGTTCTGAGGGTATGCCAACCCTCTGGATCCGCATCTGGGCCGGGAATGGGTCCATTCTGCCGATACGCCAGCTGCCGCATTCGGGAGGGAGGGTCTGGCCGTATGGCAGGTACATAGACGAACATTGTTTGCAGTCTGGTCAACGGCGTAAATTAACCGAGAGTAAAGGGATTAAAGGATAAGCGCACTTGTCGTCTACCCGCAGCGTACTTCGCGCAATGTGAACAAAAAGTTCATAGTACACGCTTGCTCGCGAAGTTCGTTCGAGGAACGATTGGGGTAGATGGTAGGTCATTAGCTGCTTCCCAGTCGGGTCCGACAAAGTGACCTCCTTGGGCAGGGATATTGAAAATGGCCAATGACAGTCGCCAGACAATTTTCCAGACCCAGAGGCTGCGGCAACGGAATCCCTCGGGTTCGCCATGCCTTTCAGCCACAGAGGCGTCGAGGTATCAAGGAAGTAGACGCGGTCCTTGTCTTGTGGGCCAGTTATTATTTGGCCGCGAATCTACACCACAATGTAACCAATGTGAAACCCTGCGGTTCGGACACTCACCAAGACACGGACGCCCAGGATCTTTTCGCTACTTGAGAGATCGAGAGTCACAGAACCAGTGATTTTGTTGCCCTCCAGAAATGTGGGCAAGCTAGCCGACGACTTTGCATTACTTTTGAGCTTGAGGGTCGCCCAGGCCTTCTTTTTCTTGTCCTTTATCTCGAACGTATGCTCTGTCAGCTCACGGACGGCGCCAGCGGTCGAAGGGCGGTCGCGAGCAGAGTAAGCCGGCAACGAGGCAAAGGATTGTGAAGTGAAGGAGCTCCCATAGACTGGGGGGGAGGACATGGCACCCGTTAGAAGACAAGAGAAGATATCTACATGCGTCCTCTTAACATCTGGACGCGCTGATCCCTTAATTGAGGGTTCTGCCCAAAGGAGGTTTTTTTATGAAACATCAGTGATGGGCTCTGTCATTCAACCAGTGCTGTGCGAAGCTTTATCTCTTCTTCTTCGAGTGCACCCCGTACAAAGGTCTTTAACGGTCTTTGACGGTCTCTCTGACGCCTTCTGTCTTCTCCGCTACGGATTCTTATCTTCCAGCGCCATCTTCTGACCGCATCCCCGACGCCGTGCTATTTGTGATTCCGGGATGGTTCAAGAGGCAGTACAAAAGCTGCTGCGTCAAAATCTGTTTGATTCGCGACTACTTGTCTGCTTTTCCCGCGAAGATGCGTCCCGAGCTCCGAGGCTTCTATATGTTGGTGGCCCACCACGATCGAGTAGAACCAAGGAAACAAGGAAACTTCTGCAGTCATTCAAAATTCCGAATGGAACGGCTTCGAAGCGGGGGCCATATTATAATGACCACCGCGATTCGAGATGTGCACACAAGTACACTTTAATGCTTGTATCTCTGCTCGTCTATTGAGTGTACACCATGTGCTCTCCCGCGTTGTGTGAGTGCCTTTTCTCCGATTAAGGACAAGGCGTTCAGCAAATGATGCGCGGCCTCTGTTGGAGTGGGTCGCAACATGGCAAAAAGATTGCCTAGCGGCGTCTAGTGGCGTATACTGATCGGGCAGGGTATCTTGGACATGGAAGGGTATGCTGGACAGGGAAGCCTCCGATCGGCTTGACCGTGTTTGATCATGATACATAAATATCATGTAGGCAAGTTCCATCGAGCTACAATTAACCTAACAAAACCAAATCAAGCAGAACGGAGGTCAATCTCCTCCGTACCATAAATATGGACCCGGCACTTGTGCGTCCGCAGTAGTGCGCCGCCCGTACTTCCTTAAATAACCGAACCCCTGTAGCTCGAGTGCCCTACATCCACCTCCACGAAAACCTCCATACTTGACAGATAATGCGGGAGTTCTGGCCTCCACCGCAAGAACCCTTCACCCCCCATTTGGTAGTGGAGGCACTGAATGTTGTATTTGTGGAGGGATGATAGATGCAAGTTTTTGTTCTGGACTCTGGGTTCTGGGCCGCGATCGCTGGTCATTCGAAGTGTCTGATACAAATATAATTTCTTGTCTCTCACCCGATAAAAAATAGCTCTCAAGTTTTCCACTGCAGGAATATTTTGCATACATAAAATTCCAACATATAGGGGTGCTCAATTAATTAAAATTCCGCATCCTGTCGAATGGACGTATTTACGAGTGCTTGATTCTGGCGCCGATGCAGTGCCGGCGATACCACACAGCAACAAACTCCCACCAGCTCTCCGAACTCCGGGTCCACACATTCTTTCATCCCCCATTTCTGCCAGCCATGTCGGCGCAGTTTCTCAGAGCATTCGATAGCCTGAAAGACCAGGCGAAAGATGCTCTATGGGCCCTTTCCTCATGTCTCTGCCAGCAATCTGCGAAAGTGAAGATTAACGGCCGAACTTGTACGTAGTTGTTGAAGCAATACCGGAATCCAGGCAATTGAGCGGTGCTGTCAGTCAAAATCAACAAAGTCCTCGGCGAGGGCGGGTTCTCGTTCGTTTATTTGGCGCAGGACGAACACAGCGGGGTGCGTTGCGTTGGCCGGGTTCGGCGCCATTTAAATAATATCTTGGTAGCGCCAATTCGCACTGAAGAAGATTCGGTGTCCTACGGGTGCGGAGGGGGTTAAGGAGGCCATGCGGGAAGTGGAGGCGTATCGGAGGTTCAAGTACGTTCAATTCATTTCGTTGTTATTCCTATGTACTGAGCACCGCTGAAGACATCCTAATATCATTCGCATTTTGGTACACCTATTCGTTTTCTTCCTCCTATTTCTAACGGTCGCGTAGGACTCTGCCGTTGTGCAAGACCCCGACGGTGATGGCAAAATTGTGTACCTCTTCCTCCCATTGTACAAAGTTTGTCTTGTCGCGGTGTGGGCTGACCGCATATTGACACGCTTGTTCAGCGCGGTAACATCCAGGACGCCATTAACGCCAACGTCGTGAACGGGACGCACTTTCCCGAACAGGAAATGATGCGCTTGTTCAAAGGCGCCTGCGAAGCTATCCGCGCGATGCACACCTACCGAGCTCCCATTGGCGCGACGGTTCCGAAAACCAACGGCGCTGCCGCAAAACAAAAGCAGCAGCAGCAGCAGCAACAGCAACATCACAGCGATGATGAGGACGACGACGAGCGTTTCCCGCAGCCCGAGGGCGACGGGGAAGACGGCTACTCGTATGGGAGCGCGTCCGTACCGCTGGTCACTCGCCGACGCGTCGAAGAGGAGGGCGACACAGTATTTGACGGCGACGAGGAGCTCGGGCGGATACAGGAGCACCATGGCTCCGGCGCGACTGAGCTAGTTCCATATGCACATCGTGATTTGAAGCCGGGGTGGGTGTCGTTAATCTTCCTTTCAAGTGCGTTCTGATAGGGTCCCAGAAACATAATGATTGCGGACGATGGGGCTGCTATTGTTATGGATTTCGGCAGCACCGTCAAAGCGCGGGTGGAGATCGCCAACCGGTCACAGGCGCTGGTGCAGCAGGTACACTAATTTAATCAGTTTATTTTCTTTGTCTCATGGCGTTGGCAGGACATCGCGGCAGAACAAAGCACGATGGCTTACCGTGCGCCGGAATTGTACGACGTCAAAACGGACACCACTCTCGACGAGAAGGTCGATATCTGGGTATGAAATGTATCTCCGTTGCTTTCAAATAGCTAAATCAAAGTTCTCAGTCTCTCGGGTGCACATTGTTCGCCATGGCGTATTCGCATTCTCCTTTCGAGAACACCCAAATAACGGAGCAGGGTGGGAGTATCGCCATGGCCGTCCTGAACGCGCAATATAAGCACCCTGCCAATTCTGCTTATTCGCAAGGATTCAAGGAGCTGGTGGATAGCATGCTCAAGGTGGAGCCCAAGGACCGGCCGGATATACACAAAGTAGGTTCTTATCTAATTCTGAAGAGCCTCTCCCGCCGCTGACGTTGCCGCAGGTACTAGAAATGACGGATCGAGTGTTACAGTCCCTTGCTTAGTGCTCGGGATTTTGTCGAGGGTGGTAATCTGTATCTTATGCTCGCTTTCGCGCTATTTATCGGACAGTGCAATTAATCATTAAGTGGTCAGTCGAATATCTGCAACGGCTTGGCCTTGTCACTGGATTTGCCGTCCTTCTTTCCCCGCTTCCCCCTGTCGCCGTCGCCCTGCTTCCCTCGACCTTCAGGACCCTTTTTCTTCCCGTTTCCCTTGCCCCGGGCGCCCGGTGGCTCGTGGGGCGTGAGCTTTGCGAGAAGCTTCCCTTGTCTCTCCAGACGGTCGTTTCGAGGCGACCGTGATTTTTTCGACGCCTTCGGAGGCGCGTCTGTTGCCGCAGATACCTCCTCGCTCCGCTCCTCCTCGACCTTGCGCTTTTTCTTCGCCGGTGACGAGCTCTCCTCCGTCCCCGCACCCTCAGCAGCTGCGGCTTTAGCTTTAGCCCGTGCCTTGGCCTTCTTTTTCTTTTCGCGCCGGGCCTCCATCTTCGCCTTTTGCTACGTTTCAGAGTCAAAAAAATTGCATGTACATCATTCGGGCAAAAGCACCTTTTCACGTTTTGCGTTTCGTTTCGAGACAGTCGAAGGCTCCAAGGAGAGTTTCGGCTGTTGCTCCGCTCTCAGTTTTAACACGTCCCAAGCATTGGAATCTGGCGCAGCGTTGGATGATTTTGCGAAAGCGATAAATTGGCGCCATCGGCGGTCGTGAGCCTGCGAATTAGTATTCTTGAGAATTACGGAGAAAGATTACAAGACACACCTTTGACGCGCGATGCAGGGTGAGGATCTCTGGCTTTTTCAATAGTTTTCCGGGGCACACAATACATGCTTTCACGTCGGGTTCGATTGAAACGACATATACGGGATCCCGGAGGGCCTCCACAACAGATATTGGCGGTTCCTCATCGTCGTCCCCGTCCTCCGAGCTGTCTTCATCTTCCTCCTCGCCCTCCACCTCTTCGTTAACACCAGTATCGTCGACCTCTGCCTCCGATTCAGAGTCTTCTGAATCTGACTCTGATTCGTCCGAGTCCGTATCGTTGAGACCAAGAACGTCCTTTGCGTCGTCGTCCAGTCCAAGCTCCTCCTCTTCCTCCTGTTTTCTGCGCCGTTTTTCAACCCGTTTGAACATTTTTTTGGAAAGGTCGTGAGTTTGTTGGGGCTTATTTGGCGTCGAGGCCAACGAGCTCGCCGGCCCGGAACCGACGATTTCCTAATTTGGTTTTCTTCCTCTGCTTTATGCATCGCGTCGCCCTTGCACGCGCCGTTCGGATAAAATGTGCTCGGTCTTTCTCAGTATCTTGCA
Source organism: Mycena alexandri (assembly GCA_029233265.1). NCBI lineage: Eukaryota > Fungi > Basidiomycota > Agaricomycetes > Agaricales > Mycenaceae > Mycena > Mycena alexandri. The sequence goes on along the minus strand of JARJCM010000321.1, from coordinate 30,334 downwards.
TCCGCCATAATCGCACGATTTCCCCTGCGGAATATGGCGCAATGACCGAGCTCACGGAGAAGATCGTCGACATTGCAGCAAAGCAGGAGCCACCGGAGGGCTGGGCGCACACCCCAGATTTAATGGGGACCGAAAAGCGTCTTGGGAGTGCCATTCAGACCGTGGATTCATTCCGTTTGCCGTCGATGGAGAAACGAGTGTTCGACCTGGCGGTAAACACAGCATCGGTGTCAGTGGACAACTGGGCGGAAGAGGAGGGCTCTTCTGAAGCCTCCTTCGCACCCGGTACGTTTATTGAAGTTCGAAGGTTAACTTATTTTTTTCCTCGGCTTGTATATTTTTTCGCTCATGGCTTTCGTGTTAGAAACAATGTATCTAGTCATGGTGTGGTTCTTGGGGAAGTAATCCAAGAGTCGCGAGTACACATTATCAGCTTGATGACGGGAGGAGACGTGTGGGACCCTCTCCGGGAAGACGTCATGTTCTCTGTTCCATCTCTCGTCCCGCCCGACCTTGCACGACGATGTTCTATGGAGGAGATCGCCACTGATGATATCCAACTAAACGCGCGCATCAAGGTGTTGCAGCATACTCGCCAGGTTGAACGTGCAGTAGAGGCGGCGACCGCTGATCTTGTCCGGAAAGGCATCGACGTCTATTCCCTTGTCAAGTCGCATGACCCCGACAACTGGGCAACCACGACCGTCGCGGAAGTGGCGCGTCTGTTTAATCGTAACCCAACCCTTGTGTCCATCTTTGCTACTCACAAGTACCTCATGGACAAGTCCGAGTACTTTGTGTCCGATCACGCATACCTACTTAACCAGACATTCGACGTTCGCCCAGCATCCCACATTGAAACCATCAGAAGGGTTGCAGAGTGGAGTCGACAACGGGACGGTCCGATCCAGGATTTTGCAAAGCGCGCGATTCCAATTATATCAGCCCAGCGTAAATTGCACTCGGAAACCCGGGCTGATACTCCGTCACAGCGACCTGCTCAACACACATGGACTCCGGAGGATATCACTATTCTCAAATTCCTTCACCAGTCCCTCCAGCCAAAGCGTACTATTCAAATGGACCCGTACTCGATTGGGCAAAGCGCGATTTTGCGCACATTGAACCCAGGACAAGAGGTCGACGACCACGAAATCCACATGGCTCTCGTCGATTTGAGTGTCTATGCTCCATGGCAGGACATTTATTCCCTCAGACGTACCCTAAATCTGGACTTGGAGGATCCTAAAACATCCGCCAAGGCCCAAGCCACGGATGCCCTAGTGCAACGCTCCCTATCCAAACCACCAGCGGCAGGCGTGCCTTTAGGTCCAGAGGACTTTTACGTGTCTGATCCTCTGGATCACCTCCGTCATGATTTTGGTAACATGCCGATCTATGTCATCGACGACTCCAGCGCTCAAGAGCGAGACGATGGGGTCTCTGTCGAGGCCGTTCCAGGCGAACCAGACAGCTACTGGATCCATGTCCACATCGCCGATCCGGCATCTGTCATCCCCCCTACCCACATATTGGCCCAACGGGCCGAGAAACAGAGCCAGACGGTATATTTCATGCATCGTACATGGCCTTTGTTCCCCAAGAGCTTGATGTTTTCTGGCCGTCGCGGATTTTCGTTGTCGAACCAGGTTTCAAACAACGTTTTGACATTTAGCTCCAAGATTAACCCAGCCGGGGACTTGGTAGAATCCATCATTCGCCCAGGAATCGCCCGCAACATAGTGCAGCTGACATATGATGCGGTAGATTTGGCACTTTTGGGTAAAACCATCACGCGTTTCTACCCATTCAGCCCTCCCCCACCCCCGCCGACTCTCAAACACAACTTCCCCGAGCAGCACCTCGCCGACTTGCGTACACTCCTCATGCTCCGAACCCGTCTCGTAAAAAACCGTTCAAACAAGGGCGTCATTGAGCCAAACGTCGAGTCCGCGAGCATTGAGGATTACACGCCGCCACAAAATATCGAGAGCCCCACAATGCAGCCCAGCGAGTTCCGCGGGTTCCCCGAATTTTCCTATTGGACCAGTTCCATTGATCAAATAACCAGCGGTGCGCGAGGGCTCGTTGGTGAGGCTATGAAAGTTGCGTGCCGCACCGCATCGCTGTGGTGTGTTAGACACGACGTGGACATCATTCGTCGTACTGCGACCCCTCTCGCCGCCACTCCCGAGAATCTAGAGCAGCTACGCGCTCTGCGGGACAAGGATGGCTACGTGGACGTCGCGTTTATCACCGCACTGGCGTCGAGCATGCCCCTCGCTGATTACAGTGTGACTCCGGACAGCCACTGGTCTTTGGGCGTCGCCGATGGCGAGGGCTACGCGCGGGCAACGTCCCCGCTGCGCCGCTTCTGCGATCTCATCGGCCACTACCAGATTCACCGTGCCCTCCTTAAGGAGAAGTCCTATTTCTCTTCCGCCTACCTGGCGGACTACATCAAGTGGCTCAAGCGCGACGACGTGCTGAAGAAGCGGACGGAGAACCTGCATGACCGATTCTGGGCCCTGATTGCGCTGCGGCGATGGCTCGAGGCGCCGCGCACGGACATCCCCGATCCGTTGGAGAACTTGCAGGCGATTGTCATGCGTTTGCCGCGACTAAACTCCGTCACGAACACACTGCAGTCGGAGGTACGGATCCCCGCGCTCGCCATCTCCGCGAGCTTGGTCGGCATTACGGTTAAGCAAGCCCAAAATTGGCGCATCGCTGCGTCCATGCCTGTGGAAATTGATCGAATCCAACTCGGGGTGCGACCGAGTCTGTTTGTTCGTAACCAAAAAGTATCTTAGTCGCACGAAAATATGTAGCGCTATCTTATATTACAGACCTATCTATGTACTTACAACGTACAGTAATTATCCCGTCAACTCTTCCGAGGGGGGATGTGCGGCCATCGTGGCCGGCCGACAAGGCTGGTAATATGCTACAGTCAGAGAGCCAGGACATCGTAATTCCGTCAGGATAAGTTGTTGATAGTGCATGCACAAGTGGATCGATCCAGCAGTGAGATAGACAGCGTATCGGGACATCCAGCCTATCGTGACTTCATCAGGAAGGGATTTGCGAGAGTCGAACAATGAGCAAACAGGCGAGCAAGCGGCCTGGATAAATAATCCGCTCCGATGAGGTTTTGCATTCGTCCGTCCTTCCTTCCTCCGTTCCAAGATAAAATGGGGTAGAAAAGCACTGCGCGTGCTCACTGCACCCCCGGCGTCGCGTCGATCCCTAGCTCAGCGAGTGCGGCGCGTCCGCGGGCGGCCCATGCGACTAGGAGGCGACGGGAAGTAAACCACTGTGAAGGGTCGGAGGTGAGTGCCAGCGCGTCAGCGTCAGCGCTCGGTGCGAGAACATCCTTCGCGGTCCCTTCCTCCTTCGTATCTATTTGCGCGTCCCGTACCACAACCGCAATTTCATCTGACCCGTCCACAATGGCGGCGAGGCCCCCGCTGCGCACCCAGGCGGCGACGTTCCCGACCGAACGCACATGCGAGAGTACTCCGATCACGGCGAGTAAAGTGGGGTCGTATGGCTCTCCGTCTGCGGGCATATGAGGCGATTCTATAGTAGCAGTGTTCTTGTGTTTTGCCTCTCCTGACTCCTCCTCCGCGTCCGGCTCTCGTTTGCGTTTCCTGCTCTCGCCATTTGCGCCTGAGGACGGCGAGGATAGCGGGGGAGGCGCACCGTCGCTCTTCACCTCATCCCGCACCTCCGCATCAACCGCAGCAGGAGGTAAAGAAGGAGAAAGAGACAGCGAAGAGCTTCCGCTCGCGCTCGCCGATTCATCCACTACTGCCTGTTGAGCTTCGGCTCTCACAGGCGACGAATGCGCGCCATCACTCGAACCCGCCTCCGCCTCCGCCTGTCGCCGCTTCCGCTCCCTCCGCCGCGAGCGCTTACTGGGGTTTTGTACAGAGGGGGCACCCTGTTCCAGCGCATCCTGAGCGACGCTGGCATCCGCACTCCTACCAGCTTCCGGAAATACCTCAGACGACGTCTCCCCTTCCGGCATTACCTCAGTCCCATCCGCACCATCCTGCTGTTGCTGCGTCTTCGCCGCCGCCTCCTCCTTCCTGCGCTTCCGCCAGCGCTCCTTCCGCACCTTGGGCTCCCCGTCCCCATTCACGGCAGCGGCCGACTCCTCCTCCGCCAACCCCGCGAGCTCCGCATCCAGCGCCCTGCGGTACTTCGCGACGCCGCCATGCCCACTTGCGCCTGAACCATTCACCCCATTGGTACCATTTGCATGCGGGCGGGAATCAGTCGGAGAATCAGCGTCGGGCGGGAGGCGCGCGAAGGAACGGTCGCGCGCGCGCACGGGTGCGTCGTATTCGCCGACGCAGAGGTGGTTCCAGGGCTGCAGACGCGCCTTGAGGGGTGAGTCGTCGACGAGGAGGGTGGTGTGTGGGCCGTGGGGGTAGGATGGCGGGGCGGAGTCGGGTGCGAGGTCTATGTCGATTGTCAGGGAGGAAGATGGTTGTGGTGCAGAGACAGAGGTAGAGACAGAGTCGGAGGATACGTGCGGTGCTGATCTCGATGCAGGTACAGAAGCGGTATCGGTATCGGCCTCGTTTGAGGGCTGTTTAGAGGGCCAGTGTAAAATGGGCATGATTAGTGACGGAGGCGGTGAAGACGCAGGAGGTAGATCGGCCTCTCGGTGTTTCGACGCTAAATTGTCGTCGGTGGGTGAGTATACTTCGCTTTCCGGGCTTTTGGGTGCAGCGAAAAAGGCCCATGGCTTTGCGAGATCCTTTGTGGTTTGAGTTTTCTGATCTATAGCGCGTGTTAGTTTGGTTTATTGAAATGCAGAAGCAGGAAAAAAAGGAAAGCAGCTTTTTTTGGTGCAGAGTACGAAGCGACGACTCACGAAACGCTTCACGTCCGAGTCCAAGGGTATCTCTAGCCCACACAGCGCGCAGGATAGGCCCTGCGCCCGCGCCTTCGCCAGCACCGAACACGCGTTCCACCATCTCGCGCACATTGTGCGCCTGAGCACTGCTCCACACCATGCAATCGAGCCATGTGCGGACTTCTGGGTGTGCGATGAACGCGACCAGAGCGCGCGCGTATGGTCTCAGATAGATTTTACGCTGTCCATAGCTTCGTGGAGACCGAAGCAGCAGTGTTCCATTTAAATCGAATATGAGTAGTTTGCGTTGGCCAGGAGGGATGGGATTCGGCTGAGCAGCTAGAGACGCGGCTAAATATTCTGGAGAGGGTTCTGCGGGTGGAGGAGGAGGCGTGGGGGTTCGTTGCCGTGGTGGTACAGGTTGAAGTGGGAAATACTGAGGATACTGGGAGTAATTTGCCTGAAGATTTCCGTAATCTCCATAATTGTTGTAACCGTTGTTATTGTCGTAACCACCATTATAACCGCTGTAATCGCGACCATAGAAGCCGTCTGCTCCAGCTGAATGCCCGTAGTAGTTATATCCCGCATTGTTGTACAAGGCCTGGTTCGCGCCATAGTAGTTCATTTTGCAGAAGGATTTCAGGAGGATGCTCTGGACGAAGGGGGGTGTCCCTGGTCCTTTGGCCCTGTGCCGAAATCGTAATCTGTGGCTCTAAGACCGCGCGGAGGAAGGGAGAGCTGTATGTTGTTTGTTTCGGAGATCGTTACCTCGTGATGCAAATGTTCATTGTTTGTTCGGAAGGCTGTCGTCGTGTTATGCTTTGAATGGTGATGGACTCCCCCCTCCCCAAATAAAAAATTCCACGACGCATGGGGATCAACTAACGGCGACACTCTCAGGCTCAGGCTCCGAGCTGATTGTTGATCAGTTGCGACACTGTCCCAGATGCGACACTCTGATGGGAGATCAATACACTACCAAATCTCTGAATTAGCCGTGAATACCCAGGATAAGAACAGGATAAAATAATCAGCGCGGTCCCTTTCGGAACATGCTGAGTTGTAGCGACTGTACATCCGGCCTCGATATACTACCATCACTACACTACAATCCACTTGCCGTCACCGGAGTCACCGCTTTTAAGGTGGGCAAGATCAGGCCCGCGAAATGCAGTTGTCAGAGAATCCACCGAACTGTTACCTTTCACCGCTGAAAACCCTCCGGCCAATTCAACACCTCCTCGCTGAAAATCTGAAACACCTGGTGCACAAATTTTGCCACCCGACAGACCGTGGAGCGATTAAAGGTCAGTGCCTTCAGTGTTTCCGTCGCTGTCGCAGGCGACACCATTAACACTTCCGGCACATAACCACTCACACTAATTGAAAACGCGGTCCGCTTGGCAATAAGCACGTCAGACGCGTCACAGAAGAACATCGCATGTTCCACTGTTTCTACCTTCCCGCACCCGAACCTGCAGTGTCGCAAAGCCCGCGGCACTGCCGTATGACGCCGTTTTTTGTATCGCAGACGTTCAACCGCAAGAGGATGTTGACTCAGCAGCATTCTTGTCAAGGCCTTTCGGTGCTTTGCATTCACCACTAGCTCGAGATAATGGCGCAGAATCACCGTAATAGCCCTTGGTTTGTCGTTCTCCAACGGCTCTAGTCGATCATGCAGCAAATATAGGCGCGTTGACAATTTAATATCCATCTGCAGGTCTCGCATCGATGCGCTGTGAACCGCCTTTGATAGTGCATCACACCCATCCAGTGTTAGCTCTGGCAACGGTGGCAACTCAACGGGGAAACGCAGCCGGCTCAATACATATTTAAGGTCCATCCACCCAGGTTCCTTCACAGCCGCGGTTTCGAGGCTCACAATCACTGTCGCGGTATTTTTGCAGTCGATTGAGAAATTGATGTACCGGATTATTCGGACCGTGTTATGTGATGTTACTGTGACGGAAAGTTGGGGTGAGCCTCTCCACGGCGGCTGCCCGATAACATATACAAACAGCATAGCCACATTTTGCCGAAATCACTGAGAAATTCAGCTAGGTTGCTCATAAGTTTGGGGAATATTCTTCCGCATGGATTAAAGAGCGCCCTGGATCCATACAACTCAGTGGGGTTTTTTACCTGGCTGATATATGTATTCTTTGGGGACAGGAGCTCTGCAATCATGATTTTTGGTGGTAATGGGAGTACAAAGTTTGTTGGGAGGAGAAATTGGTCCACACTCCTCAAAAAGTGACCATAAAGCATAAAGGCACCCTCTCAACTGCACCATGCATTTTATTGTAGTGGGAAACCAGCCTCCAGTGAATTTCTCAATGATTTGCCGAAAATGTGGCTATGCTGTTTGTATATGTTATCGGGCAGCCGCCGTGGAGAGGATAACCCAAACTTAAGTCACTCTGTAACATCACGTTCTTTGTGTCACACGCCAAAAGTATTCAATTTTCTCGGATTTCGATTTTAATACCGCTACTAGGATTGTTATCCTCGAAACCGCGGCTGTGGAGGAACCTGGTGAATACCCACTTCCGAGCAGTTAGGGCAAGTGCATGCGGGAATAAGCAGTGTAGTGAATGGTTAGGGTCCGGGTTTGGGTTTGGGTTTGGGTTTGAGTTAGGGTTCGGGTTCAGGTTCAGGTTTTGGTTTGAGTTAGGGTTCCGTTAGGTGTGAGGGTTGAGGGATATTTTTGCCTCGGAAAAAGAACAGGGAAAGGTGTTGAAAGTTCAGTATTGCATGTATTTCTTGTCAATTAGCTCATCAAAATGCCTGATTTGAGTTGGATTTAAGCGACAGTGTCGCAGCTTGTCAGAACCCAGCCTTGAGTGTGAGTTTGAGAGTGTCGCCGTTGACACCGTGACATCCCCACGACGCATCGATACATACATGGTAAGAGAATTGAACTGAATTACTGGCGAGGGAACAATATTATTTACAATAAGATACTATTCCTGCGGAAATACGTGTCCGTACGGAACGTCGTCAGTTTCAGCTTTTCGCGCTTAACCCGGGATCAGAATACCTATCGCTCTGCTGCTTTCTGCGTTTTCGGACGGCGATTCTCTGCTGTACCATTCGCCCCCTTGCGTTTCTTGGTTTCGCTGGGTAGGTTGCTTGTTTCCTCCCCGTCATTCGATAAACCCTCGGTGGGAAGCTCTGTGATCGCCAGGAGCGACGCTTCTCTGCAACTTTGATATGTACAAAGGAACTGACAAAATTGGAGGTAGACTGCGCCAACGAGCGCTCGGAAACTACCTGCGAGCTGGTTCAGGTATATTGGTTCAGGTATATTTGCGTATGCCAGTCATCGTCCGGGCGTCTGATCGCGGCATTGTATCTATCCAATTGGAACATGAGTCCCAGGAGAGCTGCGTCCATGCAATCGATGCGTTAGTAATACGCGTATTATCTGAAGACACTGAGTCGACGAGTGCATCGTCGAGCCACTCGAGACGTTTGTTGCTCTTGAGAAACGCAACGCGGTGCGAAGGGGCGTCAAGTTGATGTTCGTGAAAGGTCCAAGGAGCAAGATAGCGTGGGTAATCTGAGGGAAAGGATGGATGCTGCCACCCAAGGGGTGACCAAACGTGGGTCTCCGTCTGACGAGTCTATCCGCGATAAGTTGAACCGGGGTTTGCGAGGAGTAGAGTGCATTATAAGAAGGTTGGTTTGGCGACCGCGGCGCGTCTATAGGCTCTCTTCTTCCCGGTATCCGGTTGACAATAGCTCCCACAAACTCGAGGGTAGCCGGAGGGGTTACTTGGACGCCCACGTATTTTCTGTAGTTGGACCCGTTATGCGCCGGACTACCATACGATTATGTGAATCGAACGAGAATGAGACTATGTGGGCCGTACGGAATTGGTAGTGACTTGATCGGAAATGAAGTGGTTCGATAAAAAAGTGGTCTCTTGAAATGCCACCGCGTAGTTCTTTTCCGTACCACCATGTCTTACGCGGCTCTCAATTCGACAAACCCCCTCCACGATGTATGGTCAGGATATCTAGCCCAGGCGCAACAGGTTCCTAGTTCCCGATGGGCCATACTGGCACTGATAAACACGCCAATCCTCGCCATCTTGTTCAACGCTCTCTGGCAAAAAATCGCGCCGCGGAAGGCGTCGGATCCCCCAGTCGTCTTTCACTGGCTTCCTATTATTGGTTCTGCTATTTGGTATGGGAATGACCCCATAAACTTCTTCCAGACGTGCCAGGAGCGAGTGTGTATATTCTACTGCTACTGCATGCAAATGCTGACTGTGAATAGTACGGCAATGTCTTTACCTTCATCCTCCTCGGTCGGAAAGTCACCGTTGCGCTGAGTGCAAAGGGAAGCAACTTTGTGCTTGGTGGGAAGTCGACCGCGTTCAATGCAGAGGGCGCGTACACGGCGCGTCTTATCTCATTCGCGTCTCGCAGCGTACGCTGACACCGACAATAGCATCTGACTACCCCGGTCTTTGGGAAAGACGTCGTATACGACGTGCCCAACGAGGTCTTCATGCAGCAGAAAAAGTTTGTCAAATTCGGACTGTCGACCGAAAACTTCCGCGCCTATGTGGGCATGGTTGAAGACGAAGTCGACGACTTCCTGAAGCACGACGTGCGTTTCCAGACGTACCAGCAGAACGACATCAACGAGTGGGGCAGCTTCGACGCCATCGCCGCCATGGCGGAGATTACCATCCTCACCGCGTCGCGTACCCTCCAGGGCTCAGAGGTCCGGGAAAGCATCGACAAGTCCTTCTCGCAACTCTACACTGACCTCGACGGCGGTTTCACCCCGCTCAACTTTCTCTTCGCCAATTTGCCGCTCCCGAGCTACCGCAAGCGCGACGCGGCGCAGAAAAAAATGAGCGATTTCTACGTTGATATCATCACCAAGCGGAAACAGAACCCGGACGGTGACCACCACTATGACATGATTGCGTCCCTCCTCGACCAAAAGTACCGCAACGGCGACAAGCTGCGGGACCACGAAGTCGCGCACATTATGATCGCTCTCCTCATGGCCGGGCAGCACACGAGTTCCGCTACCCTCGCATGGACCATGTTGCACCTCGCCTCCCGCCCTGACGTCGCGTAAGTCCACGCATCGCGTTATAACAATCACCCCAATTCACCTTACGCCCAGTGACGCGGTATACAACGAGCAAGTAAAGCACTTCGGCAACCCCGATGGCTCGCTGCGGCCCATGAGCTACGAAGACCTGCGCCACCTCCCCATCCTCGACTCCTGCGTGCGCGAGACCCTGCGCATCCACCCGCCCATCCACAGCATCATGCGCCAAGTACGCGAGGACGTCGTCGTCCCCGCCACGCTCGCCGCGCCGTCCAAGGACGGCGTGTACGTCGTGCCCAAGGACACGTTCGTGCTCGCGTCGCCGCTCATCTCGCAGGTGGACCCGCGCATCTGGAAGGAGAGCGAAAAGTGGGAGCCGGCGCGGTGGAACGACGAGGAGGGCGTGGCGGCGCAGGCGCTCAAGTCCTACACGGATGAGCACGGCGAGAAGATCGACTATGGGTTCGGTGCGGTGAGCAAGGGGACGGACAGCCCGTATCAGCCGTTTGGCGCGGGTAAGCATCGGTGTATCGGGGAGCAGGTTCGTTTATTCTTTCCGCTTGCATACAGAGTCCGACTTGCTTACTTTTCAATTTTTAGTTCGCGTACCTGCAAATCTGCACCATCATCGCGACCATCCTGCGCAGAGTCGAGCTCCGCCTGCCCAATCCCGTCCCAGAACACAACTACCATGTATGTCGCTCTGTTCCTGCGCTCACTCTTGTTGGTATTTATGACTCCTGCGCGACAGACACTCATCCTGATGCCGAAGGACCCTAAGAGCGTCCACTACCGCCGCAGGAAGTTCGATTAGGTTTCATGCATACATACTTTAGAGTGCGATATATGTTATACAAGTAATTTTTTTGGAGAGCAATGTTTGTTGGAGAGGTGGCCCGCTAACACTGGGACGGAATGGCGCCCAACACGGCTGACCATCCTGACCAATAGGTCAGGCTCTGGCTGCCGGGCGGAGCTGAAAGGCTTCGGACACGCTAGCGCTTAGTTTTATCAGAGATGGATCAACATTGCAATGGCGTTAAATAACTTTGATAAGTACGCAAGGACAGAACAACAATTATACGACGTGAATAACAACACAATCAGCTTCAACGACGGGATTTACTGGAACTAGAATGTCGAATTCTACTGCTGGATCTCGAACCGTGCGAAGAGGGAGCTCTCTCGGTGTCATCTGAGCTCGAGCTGCTGTAGCTACTGTCGTCGCGCTCAGTTCGCTTTGAAAAGATCTAGACATAGGCATAGATCCGGCGCCGCGAAGTCGTCCTCAAGAGGACGCTGTCCCAGCCCGGGGATTCGATATGGACGTTGGTCCTCCTGTCGCGAGGAGGCATCGTACGCTTGTAGCAGACTTCGGTGCGAGCTGGAAGGCACAAGCGTATGCTGATTGGTAGGTGAAATCGGCGCCGAGGACGGCATGCTCTGAGGCTGCGAATACGGATCGAATGTCGACGTCAGGTGCGGATACTCGCCCCGTTGCTGCTGCTGCTGCTGCTGTTGGTGGAATCGGAGCTCCTCGTTTCGTTGAAGAAGATATTCCTCTTCGTACTGCATTTGGTAGTGCACTTCCCTGTCCTGGGTCGTGTGTGTGCGATGCATGGGGAAGAGGATATCCAGGCGAGGATCTGAGAGACTAAAGTCAATCAGATGGTGCGCGGAGCAGATGAGGCGCATACGCTTTATCTGCTGGGCTACAGAGCTTCCAATGATGCCTCGCATGTACATGAACACAGTAGAATTGACAATATATCCTAGGATATTTGAAAGATGGTATAGTAGGAATATACGGACAGTAAAGAATATACGGACAGTAAAGAATATAGTACGGACAGTAAAGTAGGACTATACGGACAGGAAAGCGGACAATAAAAGAAGGGAGCGGAGGGTGGGTGAGCAAAAAACTTGGTAAGCAAAGAGTCTGTGGGACGTAGGAGTGAAGGAGGATGCTGCGGTGAGCAGCGACGACGACGGTAAGAGGAGAGATTGGAATCAGGGGCTGCAACCGGCTGTGCTCTCGCTTCACTGGACGCGGGGTGCCGGCTTGCTCCCGGCCGCGGGCTAGGGATTAGCCGGCACCAGAGCTCATTCCAGTGTCGACTCGAGAGAAGGGAATGAGGAGGAAAAGGCAGGATGGAAGATGATGAAGGGGTTGGGTGAGGATCTGAGAGACTAAAGTCAATCAGATGGTGCGCGGAGCAGATGAGGCGCATACCCACAAGCTGACACAACCGCGGCAAAGGATGCGACGCAAAGCCCAACCAAAGAAGTCAGCTACGCAAGCCCGGCCATATATCGAGACGCGATCTGCTCGAACGCGCGAATATAAGCCTCGTACGCCAATGATTTCCAGCGGCCAGCCAAGCGAACGATCTCGGGTGTGACACCCTTAGCGAGGTAAAATGAGGCACCGCCGATGCGGAAGGAGTGGCCAAAGGCGGTACCCCAGCCCCACGCACCGAGAATCGCATTGATGCGCTGGAGGGCAGCCGTCTTCACCATCGGTCTGATTTCCCCTCGCCGGTCCCTCCAAGAAAACAGGGGATCCATCGGTGCTGCAGGTACAACACGCGCGAGATTACGCAAGGCATCCAAGGGGCACAGGTCGCCTTGGGGAACGACGAAAACTGATTGAATTTCGCCCGCGAGAGCTGTCTTGGCTGAAGGCAGATCCAGTCGAGCGTAAGGATTGTCGTCTAAATCAAAGCCGAAGAAGACATCTTTGCGGGTTAGATGCTTCGCCGGATCGAAAGAAGGTCTGCTCTTGACCGAGACCTCACCGAAGCGCATCATGCCCCAGAAGGCGCAACATGCCATTGCCCACACGCATGCATCAAATGGGTCGTCGAGATTTAATACCAGTCGCATCGCCCGCAACATTGCCAGGGTTATAGGTGGGCGCACCGGCTGTTTTCGGGACTCCCCCTGAAGGTTGCGGAGGCCGCGCAACGACCAGTTGATGCGGTCTAAGTCAGCTTCCGACAGCGGCGGCTGCCAGCCTTGAGCGATATGCCACGCGCGCACGGCGGACAGGTACTTGCCGACTGTATCCGTAGACACGGGCTCGAACGGGGTGCCTCCGAGGACCGCGGGAGCTACTATGGCTGGATCTGTGGCAGCCCAGAGAGCAAAAGAATGTAAGACTTCGAACGACGCTGGTAGGCGCGACACCTCTGGGACCGAAAAAATGTCACAGAACAAGTGAAACTTTCGTAGTCCTGAGCCGTAGCCGCCAGTGTCTCGGAGCGACGCGTGTGAAGCCGTAGAAGCGAGAAAATGGATAATTGGGTCGTCAATGGTGGCCCGCGGCGGAACGTTGACCCCGCGCCATTGAAAAATGCGCTCGTCAGCCAGACAGCGAGGACGAAGAGGAGATGGATTCAAGTCGAAAAGGCCTCGACCCGATCTCTGCTGTGACAGTAAACCCATTGACGCAGCCGGGGCAGGAGCGATAACGGGCATCACAACGACACAAGTAGATTCGTGAGGTGGGGTGGGAGCGCGAGGAAGACACGATCTAATGCTGCTGGGAAACCCGCCAAAAAGGCCGTGATGTCCCCCCGCAAAAGTGCGTCTGAGATGTTCTCCCTGCTCGGAACATATTCTGATTTCACCAGAACCCGCGCTGAAGCTTGGATGGCATAAATGTGCTTCAGAATCTTGTTTGTCTCGCGGCTCTTCGAACGTCCCTTGTTCGTCACCGCGACAACACCTGCATTGTCCGAGCGAACCTACAATCACAGTAGCAGTCAGCAATTGAAAGAAATTGTGCAGTAATAATAAAAATGGCGGACCAGGAAACAAGATCCCGCCGGGTCCAGTAGTCCCAATGAAGCCGCCACGCGTAAGCCCAGCTCGACGGCGACAGCCTCTGCCCATCCGATGTCGAACTGGCATTTGGGTCCGACACGAACACCATCCGCCCAGCGCCAGACTGCCCATCGGCCCGCAACAACGATCCCAATGCCGAACGACGTACTCGCGTCTCCCCACCATCCCAAGTCCGTGATGTCGGGCGGGGCTAGCGGCATTGTATTCGGCAGCTTGTGTACAATGTACTCCACCCAAGACAAGTCTGCTGTCAGTCCAGGAGGGGGGTTCAGGCGAGCGCGCGGTGAAAGGAAAGAGTTGGCAAATTCGGAGATGGACTTGAGAAAAGGCCGGATAAGGCGGTAAATGCAGGAGACGTGGACGAGCTTTCCATGCAAGCTGGATGCATCGTGAGCTGAGAAACGACTGCCAGTAAGTTGCCAAAGGCGAAGCAGCTCGAGGATAGCAGTGCGCTTCTCGGTGGGAAGGGATACCGATCGCGAACGTAAATCCCAGTCGAAACCAATGTAGCGCTGTATTTCTGCGAACATCCTTGTCTTGGCCAGACTCCATGGTACACCTATGTCCCCGGTCAACGCCATAAATTCTGCCTCTGTCCACGTCTGATCGGGAAACCGAATCGCCAAGAAATCGTCCACCCACTTCCTGATTGGGCCAAAACCAACTTTCTCGTAAATTGCTACCAGCATATCGGCTATGGAACCGAATACGCCAGCGCTCGAGGAGAGGCCGAACATTACTGCACGATCCACGTAAACGAGTCCATCCCAATACACACAGAGCGCGTGCTGTTGGTCCGGTCGCAGAGGTGTTAAGCGGTAGGCCGCAGAAATGTCGAAAGTAGCTGCGACACAGCCAGGCGGAAGCGATAAGATTAAAGCAGCAGTGCTGTCGAATGTGCCCCATGCTGTTGGAAAGTCGTCTGAGTTCACCCCCGCGTTTATGGAAGCAATCTCCGGGTCGTTTCGAGGAAAGGACATGTCCTGTACCATACGCAATTTCTCGGAGTGCGGTTTGGGCACTAGCCCAAGCGGTGATGTGCGGAATGGGCCTATTGTTTCCTCCAGCTCGGCTGGAGTAAAGCCCTCGGAGTAGCGGCCAGCGGCCTGTTCGCCAGCGATGTAAGAAGAAATGAAGGTAGGGTCGACAGAAGAGGATTTGTGATTGTCGAAATAAATAAGTACGTGGGAGAAGCCCTCGGATTCCGACGTCGAAACCCTCGCGCAGCCCCACCACGATATGCCGGTACGATTCATAAAGACCAAGTTGACGTAGTAAATTTTCCGTTTTCGCTGGATCCAGCGGTGACACCACTCGCCGGGGATCAGGCCGCGGAGGAGCAACCACCGGCACCGTGAGCGTTACTGCCGCAGATACTGCACCCATGGAAGTGAGTGCAGTTCCCACCAAACTGGCATTGCGAACGGCGTGCCCAGTTGAAGCAGAATTCACGTCCGTCGGTCGCGAGTAGGGTGTGTTTACCCTTCGCCGTGGGCGAGATTGCCGCTGTGGGCCTGTTGGCGGACGTGGTGTTTGCAGTGCAGTCACTGGGGAAATGTCCGGAGCCTCCGCATCGAAAGCAGTGGCCTTTGGCTTTCTTAGACGGGCCTGCGGAATCGTCTTGAAAGGAGCGCTTAACGACGGACTTCCCAGAGGAAGAAGTAGCGGTAGGTACAGCAGGTAGAGAACTCTGAGTGGATTTTGTGACGACCAACAGCAAGGCTGTGGCGTCGAGTTCAGTCAAATCGTGACGCGGGTTTATCGCCGCCAAATGGCGCTGCTGCACATCATACTCCATGGCGATCTCCCATGAATGGGTCCGCGCAATGTCCAGTACAACGCGGTGGTGCCCGGCGAAGGCGTCGCCACGCAAGTCGCTGTGGTGGACACGGATGCGAGATTCCACGGCCGAAGCTGCCGCATACCATTCGACCATGCTAATTGCCTTTTCACCACGGCGGTCCAAGCCTTTAACGGTGAAAGTGCCAGCGGCGGAAAGTACGAGGTTGTCATCATCCGATGCCGCTTTAAGTCTGGCCGCCACGGAGAGCGCGATGTAAGGGACGTAGCGATAGTGCTTCAGTGCTTCCTTGACTTTGGGAGGTATTGCTGACAACACAACAGTATCAGTATCGGTGACGTGCAAGGAAAGCGAACGTGAAAACGGCAACGTAGTAAAAACATGACTTGAAGGACCAGACTTGGTATAAGCGGCTTGGCCGAGGCGAGCTTGGTATGATGCTGCCGTGGTACGCACATGGTATACTTGAAACAAACATGGTATTGCAATAATGACGACATGGTAGGGTCCGGTACACGATGTGGAAGGAGCAGCACAAGTGCGGTGTGGTACTCACCGACGTCAAGCGCACTAGCTTTGAAACCTGGTTCCATAGCGGGCAAAGGTTTCTTGGGCTCCTCGCTGGCCAGAGCTTTGGCTTTCGCAATTGCCTCCGGCGTCGCGAACAAAGTCTCGGCGCTAGGAACTTGATGCTGAGAATTGGCGAGCAAGGCCTTCAGTCGCGCAATTTCGAGCTCTGCGGCAGCGAGAGTGGGGGCTGAACCAGTCGGAACCGGGTTGGCACCAACTGGTGCAGGCGCGGGAGTTGGATTCGTACCCGCCGTTACCGCGTTGGGACCAGAAGCGGTGTTGGTAGGTGCTGGGTTGCTGTTAGTAGCTGCACTAGCACCTCCCGTGCTGCTAGGCGCAGGAGCTGCGCCCCCGGCTGGAGTGTTCTGGGGGCCAATAGGGGTAGGAGTACCGGGTCCTCTGGACGAGCCAAAGTTGAGACCTAGATGAGCCATTGAGCAAAACTGAGCAAAAAACTCGGTAAGCAAAGAGTCTGTGGGACGTAGGAGTGAAGGAGGATGCTGCGGTGAGCAGCGACGACGGCGGTAAGAGGAGAGATTGGAACCCCCATGCTCCCACCATCATGTCCAGAGGTGAAATGCTCAAGACGCGGAGCACAGCTCATTAGACGTCGCAAAAAGCAGCCGTGGACATTGAATAAGAGTGGTTTTATTGCATAGTGGCCTACAACACAGACAACGTAGCAAAATGCGCGTAAAAGTCAAAAATGAGATCTATGGGTCTTTGGACGACAGTCAAAGAGACAGAAATCACTAAAAAGAGCAGTTAACCTGCAGAACCAGTGCTAGGCCACTGGGGAGGAGAACTAGAGAAAGGTGGAACCCTGAGTGAGCACACAGCTGAGGGAAGATCCGGGTTCCGAAATCGTTCTCAAAGAACGACGACCTCGCCAGCCAGATGGTGAGGTCCCAGATCTCGGTCAGGACTCATTAGGCTGTCCCGGCTCCCGAGCTCAAGGAGCGCCTTGACTGGGGCCAGATGACGCGGACCGTGACCGTCTCAAAAGGCAGCTGGTGGGAGTCTAAGAGCCACGAAAATGGCGGCGGGCGAGAGCCCAAACGAGGGTGCAAGGGACGTACCGCGAGACCACGACACAAGAGGGAGCAACCTCGCAATTGCTCTGAGAACTCGGTCGCCGTGCGTTGTCGATACCGGAACTCCCGGCACGCGGGCGCATGGAACATATTTGAATTGGTCTGGGCAGAGGGTTACGGTCCGCATCACGGAAAAGTGTCGGTCGACCGGCAGGTGTCGGGGTGCACCTGCGCGCACGTATGTGAGCGGTACACTGCGACGTCGCCGCCCGATGCGTAAACATGCCTGGAGCAGCGAGGGGGGCCACACAGCGCCACCGTGCGTATTGAGGTGCGCGCCCCGGCCCATGGAAAGACCACATGGGCGCGGAAGCAAATTCTTGAAACATGCGCTCCTGCGATGGTTAATAAATAAGGGGGGGACAAATTTCATGCGTGTCGCACTTGCCTCCTCCTGTAATGTCCTCCGGTACACGTTCAACGAGCGCACCCCCCACCGAACGGCGCAAAGTGCAGCCGCTGCCGACCTTGCGCATTGTGGGTCCCCGAGCTCCCGATGGCGCAGAGGGGGGATCGGACAACCGTCGAGGCAGCTCCCAGGGGAACGAAGGGTATAGGACCCAAGACGAAAGGGCCATCCCTGTCTTTAACCAACGTGAGAGTGGTTCGCAGATGACGAGGACCTCACTGACCAGAGTTTGACGAATAAGCCTCGGGAACAGTCTTTGTGCCAGCCTCCTCCGAACGTTCCATGGTCGGACAGACGGAGCACACTCACAGTGCTCGCACCGGGGGGTTCTCGAGGGCTCCCTCGTTTGTGATTCACCCCGAGGCCGCGCCGTCCGATATCGAGATCTACGAGCAGGCTAAAATCGCGCGCCCGCCCCAGGGCAAGGAGCTTGCAAATGACGCTCGCGTGCGATTCGAGGCGAATGTACTCAAGCTGGCCGTGTGGGTGGTCCAGCACCAGAGGGCCCTCGACCTATTGAATGAGAACGTGGCGTCCAATTCCACGGAATTCTTGCACCGCCTCGACGACATGCAGCACACTGGCGGTGGGGGTACGGGAGACCTGGGTGACATAGTACTCGATAACCGCGACGCGCTTGTGGGACTTACCGCCACGGTCAACGACCTCCAGGACCTTGAGAGCGAGTTTGTGGCCTTCAGGCGCGAGACACGTGTCGCCATTGCCAACCTGGAGAATGCGGCAAAAGGTGGCCAGGGCCAGGGCGGAGGCTCCTCAGGTGCTCGTCGCAAGGCCAGCGCCAGTCCAGAGAGGGGGGACCGAACGAGCAATGCCAAAAGGGTGAACGACGGGAAAGACTACAGTGACCGTCACAACAACCGAGAGAATGATGTCCTGCTCTACCCGGTTGAGGAGGAGAAGGTGGCAGAGAGAGGGGGGCCCCGAGATGTCGCGATTAAGGCATTGAAACGCCTGAAGCTTGACACTGGATCAATGTTTTCCGCGCAAGCCGCCGACAACTCCCAGCACTGTACCACCATCAGCATCCGCTTCAAGAATTTCGCAGCCGCCGACGCGTTTGTCCAGAAAGTTCGCACTGACGAGGGGGACCTGGAAGATATGAATGCGAGGTTCGCGAGCCAAAACGTCGGAAAGGGGAAGAAGCGTACCGATAACAAGTGGTACTGAGCTTTCTTGCCGCCAACCCAATCAAAAGACATCTAATATGTCACTTTAGCCTACGTATCCTAGCGTGGAATATACACGGTCGTCTTGCGCTGAAACTAATGCACGAGGAGATTATGGAGGTGATTTACGACAACGACATCACAATATTTCAAGAAACGTTTCTACGCCCGGGCGCTGAAAATGCCCTACAAATTCCAAATGGCTACAGTGTAGTGTCTATGGCACGCCCGAACACGCCCGACTTCCAGCAAACGTGGGGTGGGATAGCGGCTGTCATATCGGACGCTTTGGACTACAAAACACGACACGACTTGTCGGCGCCCGACATGATTGTGATTGAGTTCGAGACATTCTTTCTCGTTGGCGTATATCTCCCGCCGGTGGGATCACCCTGGAACGAATGGTCAGATACAGACCCCGAGCAGCGCCTGGAACGTACCTTGTCATTCTGTACGGCAACATCCAAGCACCTCGTCGTCGAAGGTGATTTGAATGGCCGCATTGGGCAGAAGGCACCCAAGAACTCTTCTTTAGGGCGTTACTCTGCAGACCCAGTGATTAACACTCGCGGTCGGTGGATACTTCGGCTGTGCGCCGACTACGGGCTGACGGTCATCAATGGCACGGTTAAGGAGGAGTCGTTCCCGGGGGCGTTTACTTCGGAGCAACCCCTGGGCCGAACGGTGATTGACTTCGCGCTGGTCTCGAATGGCTTGGTGGACTACCTGCCGGATAAAGTCTTGCGAGTGCGCGACGCTCCCGAATGGTCGGATCACTCGCAACTGTGGTTTCAGGTCCCTGCGAGCGACTTGACCCAGCAGAACCGGTATAGAGTCCCGAAGGCGGAATCGGTTCCCATCGAGTATGGGCCCGAGACTGAGCTCGACCGTGCCGCAGAAAAATTGCTGACAATGGTGGTGACTCCGGAGGAGGCGACACGGAAGCTCTACGGGGAAGTGTATCACAACTTCGTACAGCCGGTGTCCGTGTACGTCGCGGCATCCTGCA
This sequence comes from Mycena alexandri, assembly GCA_029233265.1. Classification (NCBI taxonomy): domain Eukaryota; kingdom Fungi; phylum Basidiomycota; class Agaricomycetes; order Agaricales; family Mycenaceae; genus Mycena; species Mycena alexandri. Next base: position 10,462 of record JARJCM010000321.1, on the reverse strand, counting down.
AGGACATTGGAAAGCCATATTCGAGAGCAGGATTTGGAGTGTATTGGGGCCCAGCGGACGCAAGAAACACTGCGATTCGTATCAACGAGGCTTCTGAGAGTCGCGCGGCGCTACTGGCGGTGCTACATGTCGTGCTGGCGGTACCAAGGGATCGGTCGGTGGTAATTTATACCTCCTCACACTATGCGATAAGATCGTTCTGCTATTGGGCCGGAGAATATGCCACGTCAGGGTGGTTGTGTGCGCACGGGGACGTTCTACGGGACGCTGCAACTGCAATCCAACAGCGGACTGCCCCACTGCGATTCTACCCCCTAAAGGCCGAGCCTAACGTACATGCTCAAAGCGCGCAGAAGCTGGCACGAGAGGCGACTTCTGGCCCGAGCACCCCACATTGGGTCTTGCCTCGGCAGGTCCCACCCGTGAACGTGGCAGGTGCGGGTGAGCCTGTTAATGAGCCGAAGGTATCCAGCACGTTGCCGGAGACGATCGAGCCGAAGATAAAAGTGCTGGCCGAGATATCCCTGGATGACGTTGTTGATAGAGACGACTCGCACCGTGGACGTCTGAGGTACATGGCAAATACCTGCGCAAAAAGCGTGATTAACCTTTTCATAGGGAACGAGAGATGCTTCGCAAGAACCTTGTCGCGTTGCTCGAGTGTAAAACGGGTCGAGAATTCTGGCAGTTAATTCGCAAGTGGACAGACGAACGTCCGCGTCGTCCTTTGGTCACCATTGATCAGCTGTACGACTCGTTCAAGGCACGTCTCAACCCACCGAGCGTAATGCCTGCCCATTTCGATGCCGACCTGCACGAGTTCGTATCACTCATGAACGCAACGATCCCGGGTCGTACGGTGGACAACACTCCCCAACTTTTCTTCTCGCGCCGCATCACAGACGAGGACATTGTTCGACTGAAAAAGAAACTTCGGGAGAAGGGAACAAGGAGTGCCCACGGCATCGACCTCATCGCGTACTCGAGGATAATGAAGATCCCGAACGACGCATTGCGGGAGTTGTTCCAGATGTGTGTAGACAAGGTTGACGCACCTCAGCAGTGGTTGGTGACTCTGCTTATCGGTATCCTGAAGAACGGGAGGGCGGTGGATGATCCAGAGAGTTTTCGGCTGATTGGAGTGGAGTGTTGCCTGCTGAAATGCATGACAATCCTGTTCGACGAGAGAATCCGCGAGTGGGCAACGGTCAACAACATTGTTCCACCCACCCAGAATGGTTTTCAGCCAGGCCGTCGCACAGACGACAACTCCTTCATCCTGCGCTGTGCAATTGACCGTGCGCGGGCGGAGGGAAAAACTCTCTACGTCTTCTTTGCCGATATGACAAACGCCTTCCCGACTACCGATATTGCGACACTCTGGAGTCTGCTGTATACGGCGGGGGTAGCAGGACCATGGTTTGACTGGATTCGGATGGTGTACGCACGTATGTCGTATGTGGTGAAGAGTGAGGGCGCGTTCTCTGCGGTGTTCCGTTGTCTGATCGGTTTACTCACCGGCGACACGGCTTCACCTGGGTTCTGGAATGTTTATTTCGCCGATTTCCAGCTTCCTCATGACGCTGCCGACATATACCTCAATGGACGTCCGGTATGCCAATTGGAGCAGGCCGACGACGAGGCTATGTTCTCCACTAAACCGCCGAGTCTCCAGACCAAGATGGATATCTTCTACGGGTGGTCGCGGCGCAAGTTCATGTTCATAAGCCCACCCAAGTCGAAGTGTATGATCTTTGGCCCTCTTCCAGCTACCCTACCGGTCTTCCGTATTGGCGCCGAGACTGTGGAGATCGTTCCCAAGTATAAATATGTCGGGATGTGGTTCACCTCAACACACCCCAATATATTCGCGGCGCATTATGCCGAGAAGGCGTCCAAAGCCAGGAGGGTCGCAAATGCGATGTTTGCGGCTGTGAAGACACATCTGGGCTCGCTCCCCGTGCGAGAGGGCCTGCAGCTTTACATGGCACGGGTTGATTGCTACCTCATCTCGGGCGGAGAAATCTCCCTAGATGTTGATTCGAGACTGCTTGAGGAGCATCTTCAAGTGCAGCAGTCTTTTCTTCACAGTCTTCTCGGGCTTAACCGTTCCTCCATTCTGGCAATACTGTACACGGAGACCGGACAAACTCCCATCAAGATTCGTCGATTGTTGCGTGCCCTCTCGCGACTGCGTTACATCCTGAGTATCCCTACTACAGAAGATCGAGTTGTCCGGGATGCCCTCCTCGACTCGTTCTCGCTGTACCGGAGTGGGAAGGCTTGCTGGATCGGTGACATCTGCCTGGTCTTGAGTCGCCTCCCCTCACCTGTCTATGTTACCGAGGATGATCTGCGCAACCCCGATACCGTCAACGATATTATGGATTGGGTGGAGCAGGTTCTGGATGAGGGTCTGCAGAACGACATTGAGTCGTTCAGCAGGACTCACCTCCTCACAGCTCATATGGTCAGGATAATACAATAACAGGTGGCCATTGCCCAAGGGTCTATTACATTAAAACTGGGGAGTTGTCGTACAGCCACACCATGTTATATAAGCCCGCTACGGGGCTCCCGGCGGCAATGATGGCGGCTCTGGAGGCCGTCGGAGTTTGAAATAAAGCTGAGGAAATCAATTAGAAAAGCGATTTTATTTATTTGGGCCTAGCGCGCCCACGTGACTACAAGCAAGAAATAGGCCGGGGCGAAAATTTGAATTTTCGCTCCTTTGGCGGCCGTTTTGGCGGCGCTACGCGATGGTATACTACCCCCCCCATGTCCTCCCTACTCTGCCTCAGCCCCAATGCTGTAATCCCGCCCCTGCCGCTGCTCTCGAATATTTTATCCGCCCCCTCAATCCTCCGTAATTTCGTCCACCTCCTCCTCGTTTGCCTCTGGATCCATCATCATCTCGTACAACTCCTCCTGCGATAGTCCGAATTCCTCGTCGACGTCCATACCATCCCCAGCACCGTTTCTGCTCCCTCCGGTCGTTCCGGGCCGGGACTCCGGGGCGAGCAGGGGCGCTCCCGCGGGCGCCGGCGCGGTAGCTGGTACGGGCGCGGTACTTGGCGCCATCGTAGCGGCAGGGGTTGTACTGGTCCCGCCCATGGAGTTGACGGCTCTGTGAAAGGGCACGGGCGGCTGGGCGGCGGCGGGTGCGGCAGGGATCGGGTTGACGGCTGTGGGAAATGGCGCGGGCGGCTGGGCAGCGGCGGGTTGGGCAGCGGCGGGCTGGGCAGCGGCGGGTGTGGCGGGTGCGGCAGGTACAGAACCCGCAGCAGGGATCGGGTTCCCGAGCGCGATTGCCGCGGGCATTGGCGCGCTGCTTGACGGGGTACCGCTGTCGATGGGGGTAGCGCTGCTTGACGGGGTACCGCTGTCGATGGGGGTAGTTCTTGCCGCGGCGGCCGCACCCTTGAACGCCGCCCGAGGACGAGGGCGAGTGGGGTCGACGGGACTGTCATCATCGAGCTCCGGGTGAGCGTCGGCTGCCGCAATGCTCGAGACACCCGATTCCCTGCCAAGGAAGAGGAAAGTCAGTGTGGAAGGAGAGGTGAAAGATTAAGACATACCTGTTCATGGACTCGAGGACCCATTTGACGTCCTCAAGGGCTTCCTTCCACTCCTCCGACTCCTCATCCATCGCCCCCCTCCACCACTTCAAGCACATCAGCACATTCAGGAACCCGTTCGGCCCTGGAATGTCCATGCTCGTCCACGGACCGCCGGCGTTCTTCACCATCGGTAGGCTCGTCTTGCGCCATGGTGGATTGATATCGACCCACCAGCTCTTGAAGGCCTTGATGAAGCTCTCAAGGTTTGTGATCGCGGGGATGGTGTTCCTCGCCCTCGAGACCCAGGCGTGCACCTCGTCGGGGCGTTTCTTTGCCGAATGCCCTTGTCTCTATTGACGTTTCGTCAGCGGATAACCCCGATCGGGCCATATTATCACTTACCGGGGATACGAATCCCTTCGCTTCCTCCCGCGCCCACCACAACCCGACCAGCGTTCCCCACTGGGGCCCCAGTTCTTCCTCCTCCAACGTGTCCTTCGCCTTGACGGCCCATTCCTTTGATGCCGGTGCCCCCGCCGTAACTTTCCCCTTTTCCTTCGCCGCTACTTTCCCGCGCTTGGGACGCACCTCCGCTGGCTTCACAACCTCCTCCTCCGCCTGCTCCTCGCCGTCGACATCGCCGCCTTCCTCCTCATCGAAGTCCTCGTCGTCCCCTCCCTTCGCTCGCTTCGCTCGCTTCGTCTTCCGACCGCCGGCATCCCCCGACTTCCGCTTCCCGCCCTTCTGCTTTTTCCCCAGCCCCAACAGTTCGTTGAAGGACTTGTCGAGTCCGAGCTCCTTCAGCATCTCTCCATGTTTCGCGATGTTGTTCTCCCGGGTGAGTTCGTGCTCCGACATTCGCGTGAAACGACCAACGCGCGCCACCAGCGCCTCGTGTGTGGGCGCCTCCGCGATCGTCTTGCGACGGAGAGGGGAGAAGATGGGCACACCGGCTTGTTTGAAGATGTCTTCCACCGGTGTCGAGGGGCGATGGGGCTGGGGCTCCTCGTCGCCCTCGCCGTGCGATTCCTCGTCGCCATCATCCCCCTCCCCGTCATCCCCCTCGCCATCATCCCCCTCCCCGTCCTCTTCCACCACCGGCATCTTTAGAAGCGTCTCCCCGATGGGAGTCTGCACAGCGTTGGCGGTTGTGATTGGGGCGGCGGCGGTGCTCGACACTGGGTTATCGGGCATGGGGACGGGCACGGGGGTATCATCTGTCGTGATGTCGGGCTGGTGGTAACTCTCATCTGCAGGGACCTCGTTAGTTTCGTTATCACAAGAAAGGCAAAGGAAACATGACTTACGTGCCGCCCAAAGAAAGCGTGAATATTGGTTTAAGGCAGATTTGTACACCTTGGGGTCCCAGCTGTCGAATGACTCCCCCTTCGAAGTCTTCCCGGCGTGAAGTCTGCCCTTGCAGTCAATAACAATACTCCGATCAAGGCAACAAGGAATCTTACCCGATTACCACCACCTCGTCCTTCGGTCCCGACGTCTCGACGCGCCCAGCCAACAATGAAAGTGAATATCCAGTAAACTCTGCAATCGCGCTGAGAAGCGGGGTCACGACGGCCGAAAATCGCTCCCGGGCTCTGAAGGCGAAGTTAGTAAACATAACAAGATATAATCGTCACTTACAGCGCTTGGTCCTTTGGGTCAGCAGAAGGAACCCCGGTCAGTGCGTTCTCGTGTGCGGCTAGCAGGGCCGCGTGCTCGGCGCTAGCGGCCTCGCGAATGAGCAGCTGAGTCGCGTCATCCTCCTGCAGGAGTAGATCTCGGGCGACTTTGCATTGCACCGAGAGGCGGAACTTCTTCTCGGTATCCGGGTATCTTTCGTCGTACTCGCGGAGGACTTTGTCCTTGAAGTCTGGGTGTTGCAGATAAAACTGATGGTCGGTGATGCGCCTCGGCGGGGGGCCTTCGGGGCGCCGCAGTTGCTTCAAGAAAGCCGTCCATGGATTCCCGGCAAGGCCTAGCGCGTTTCGGCGATAATTAAACCAAGCCTTGATTTTCTAGCAGCAAGACAAACAGTTAGACCGAGGCTATACACCATACGAACGCGTTAAAGGACCGACCTTTTCTGTAGTTTTCATAACTTGGTCCTTTTCGGTGCGCACGCGTTCCTTCTCCACCTTCTCTTCCTCGGTCAACTCCTTCGCGACCGCGTTTTCGACATCAAGACTACCCTCCACGTCGATCGTCTCGGGCGGGTCTTGGGACAGCGGTAGGGTCCAAGGGAATTTCGCCCAGTACCGCGGAAATATCTCTCGCCACAGGGCTGGCGTGGTTTTATTGTGAGACGCGTTGATATAATCCTTTTCGAATCCTTCGAGAAATTCAGCGCGTTTCCCGACAAAGTCGCTCGTGACACCGCATTTCTTCGTTTTGGTGGTTTTTTTGGTGGATTCTTTGGTGGATTCTTTGGCCATGGTGCGAAGAGCAAGTGCGTGATAGGCAAAAAGTGCGTGATAAACAACAGAAGTTCGTGATATACAGACACAAATAAGTGCCCCGTTATTCACACCACGCATGGCCACACAAGTAAACTTCGAGATTTTTGACCCTCATAGCATTGTTGCCCGCCGCGTTGCCTCGCTACTCGAAGAAGCCCAGACGCTCCGCCTCCTGACCCAACAAGATGCTTGGGAATGGGACAAAATTAGAGCCATTGGCGGTAAATATTCTCTAACCTTTCTCAATCCATTGTTGAAGTCCATCCACTTTAGTTCTTCGCCAATTTGTCCGAGACCAGTTGCTTCCCAAAATTCAGCAGGCCATGAAGCGCCATGCGAGAGCTCAAAACTACCTTAAAAGGCTTTGCCGCGAACGCCGCCGCCGCGAGCGAATCGAGCGCCGTGCAGGAGAGGAGCACCAGCGCAAACTTGAGCACCTTCGCGCTATATGCTGCCCTGTCTGTTCCGCATCCGACCTCTCCGTTCTACATGCTTGGTAGATGTTGTAAATCAAACTCGAATTCAAATTTATTTTGCCTGTGCATGAGACGAAACGACACGAGAAAGCATAGTGTATAGCAAGTATGAAGCAAGTAGAAACATTGTCCCAAGAAAAACTCGCCGTCGCTGTATTTTTACTATTCATCGTCGGTATCTTCCCAGTCCAAGGGCCCCGCCACATACTTCTGCCCGCGTGCGAAGGCACGTAGCTTGCGGATGTTCCTCGACCCAACCATACCCGACGGCGTCTGAAGCTGGTGGGTGAGAATGTAATTGACGGCCTCCTCCCTGTTCAAAGCGCATGAGTGATCGCGGCAGAAAGGTCATGGGAACGGTTTACCTCTGTGCAAAGAAGATGTTGACGCCCTTGATAACCCACTGCTTTGGAGGGCTTTCATACACGATCGGCTCAGAGATCCCCATTCTCGAAAAGGCTTCAACAGCATCCATGTTGGAGAGGGGACTCTGTGGTGTGTGAGTTGCAGGTTTACTGGGGGACGCGCGGGCGGGGGAAGAACGTGTCGATTGAGAGGCCGAGGTTTTTTGTGGAGAGGAAGGCCCGGAGGTAGGCAATGCGCGTCGCGTTGCAGTGAACGCTGAGGCTGAAATTTTGGGAGGAGGCGTAGAAGAAGCAGCAGGGAATGTGCGCGTAGCAGCCACAGGGAATGCGCGGGGCGTCGCCGAGGACGCAGTGAAGCCCGGCATGGAATATGCTTGCCCCTCAGAAACCCGCGTCGTAGTGTACGTCGTCGCGGCGTCGTCTGGCTTGGAGCTGTGCGTCGCGGCGTCGCGACGTGGCGAGTCCTCGGCGTTGAGGGTGATCTTGGAATTGCGCGCTGCGGGAACGTGGTGGCTCAGGCATCCGCCCTCATGGAATACGTCGCACTCCTCGCCCCAGATCGTCAGCGCTTGGTCCCAGGACTTTGCCTTGCGCCAGTGGCCGTTAGATACACCTTCCACCTGCCTCCGTGCGCGAGCCCTGCATTGCATCAGTCAAGATAGGTTCCCAATAACAAGGAGAGCAATTAACAAGAGAAATTAGTACGCACTCACTGGTAAAAATCCCCACAGTCCGCCCGCGGCCGACGACGTAGATCCTGCCGTGTTTCTCAAGAACTCGTTCGACGTCCTCATCGCCCCTCTCTGGCCGGTACGGGGGAACACAGCGGAGACGACCGGGAGGCGGCATGAGGATGAGGATAACGGTGTCACGCTGTGACTTACCCAAAATGGCCACTCTCCACCCAGGCGAGAGGTACGAAAGCCTCAACGACGCACTCGCCAACTTTGAAGGACTTGTGTCTTTGGACTACGATTGTGCCTGCCACTGGTGAGTTTATTTACATGCTCCACAAAATAAAACAGGAGGGAATAATTGCTGTTTTCTTGAGTAACCATTCGGACGATCAAACCAACCTTGCGAAAAACGCCATGATCATACTCCCATTCGGTCCCGTCCCCGACCAACCGAGCGTAGAGTCTACAACGGCGCCGAAGCGGAAGGCGGCGACGGAGGTTACCATTAATACCGCTGAGAGTTTCCTCCGGATGGGATTGGAAATCCAGCAGCAGCAGTGCGTGCTCATATCTTCTTTTTTCTTTTCTGACCTTTTAGTAGGCGTCTTCTCAAATATAGGTACAGGGTTCACCCTGACCCCGAGCCACACCTCTACGTCCGGCTCCACAATGCGCGCGTTGCGATAGAGGAACGCCTCGTAGAGTTCCGTCACCTGCAGCAATTTTACATGCCCCAGCTCGAATCCCTCCTTCCATGGGACGTTCGTCGCATTTTCTACGACTACCACGAAGGCGAAAACGTCGCCCTCTTTCTGCCGTCTGAGCTCTTGGACAGGCAGCAGAGGAACGATTCCTGCGTTCCCGGCCTTGCTGAGCTAGAGGCCGGATTGCGCGATATCGAGGTTCAAGACGCGCAGTACCAGATCGACCTCCTTACCATCAAGGTGTCCGCGTCAGCACGTATCCTCAAAAAAACGGTGGCGGATCTGAAGTCGCGCGATAAACACCAGTCGTACCTGAACAAGGCCAGGGATAGAAGGGTGTTGTGGCGGAGCAAGCAGAAATATGCGGAGGAGGCGGCTGAAATTTTGAGGTCCTAGTTTAGCTCACATCGTCGTATGTCAATCAAGTCTTTTTTTGCGATTCTCAGCGAAGAGTGAATTGAAAGAAGCAAAATAATTGTATTGAAATCGTCTACGTTGAGGTCCCGCTATGCTGTTGTTGTAGACGCATCTGATACTCCGCCTCGTATCGTGCAAAATCCGTGCGTTCTTGAGCCTCGGCACGGCGAGCTTCCAACTGCTGGCGGCGCTCGAGCCAGGCGCGATGGCCGTATTTCTTGCCATATGCTCTATCATCCGAACAGGTCAACGTTAGTATGTATAAGAGCAGCGACGCACTCCATGCGAATAATGCGCTGGCGGTGGGCGAGGGCACTGGCGTGCCTTCGCTGATCATGAGATCACGAATTTCCATCAGGAAAGCAACGCACCTCTCTCGATATGTACGACTGGCAGCCCTAGCGCGAGCACGGGCCTCCTCGGCATGCTTTTTGTCGTTGCTAACTTTTTCACGTAGCCTTCAAAGTCTTGTTAACCCAGTAATTCAATAGCAAACATCCAAAATGTCAGCTCACCGTGCCATCCTATTTCGCGCCTTCTCTCGCTCTTCCTCCAGATTACTGTCGACAACCTGAGCAGGTTTGGGGGGAGGAGTATCTCAAGACCAACTTGTTCCTATAGCGAGCAGAAGCTTGACGTCGGGCGGCCATTGTTGCGGCCGATCGAATCTTGGGTTTGGTGGCCTTAGACGGGGGTATTGGGGCTGCCAGGGGTTCATTCGGAGTCGTCCAAGTGGTGGAATAGTCGTAGGGAGACTCACGAAGGGTTTGGGACCGCTTTCTTGAGTTTTGAGGATGGTTGAGCGGGCATCGTAGTGGTCGAAGTCTGAGTTTCAGCGGTGATCAGACTCCATTTCAAGCTTGATCTTCGACGAGATAAATTATATGGGCACATTTTCACTAAAAATATGGAAAATTACCCAGAGATGCTTAAGCACTCTATAAACCCTTCTCTCAACTCAGATTTTTAAAAGTGCTTTTGGTGTTGTCGTAGTCGGCCAAAAGGTAGGCGTAGCCAGTTCGTGATATCTTGATAACAAGTTCGTGATACGCTATCCACCGTGGCTCACTTCACAAGTTATTCAGGTTTTTTTGTTTGTTGCACAAAGAATGCGGGGCGCAGTGCCTCACAGGCAAAGAAGAGAGTAAAGAGTATTGCTATAGCAGTTTAAAAGTACATTTATCTAACTAAAGGTTTTGAAATAGCGTCCAATTGTCCATTTACTCAAAGGCGCGATCCCACGTCTTGTACATCTTCAGCCCCTCCGCTGTGAGCTTGATACGCTCAAGCGCGGCGGAAATCAGTAACGAAACGACTCACGGAGGAAATCACGATAAGCCTCAGAAGACTACACGGCATGCTACGGCTGTCACGGAGGTTTTTCCCACGGTTGAACTCGCGGAAAAAAAAGGCAGCAAAATTGCCAAGGCCCGACCTCGAATCGAACGAGGGACTCGCAATTGTAATCAGAAGAGAGTTGCATTGCAAATGCGCGCGTTACCGTTACGCCACCGGGCCTATACTGCTCAAACCCACGGAGTCACTCACGGTCGAATACTTGCGCACGCTCTCTCCGTGACGGAAAAATACACCTACGGAGCGTGGGAAAAAGCGGGAAAAAGCGAATAAAGGCCCGACCTCGAATCGAACGAGGGACTCGCAGATAGTGCAATATTGTGAAGAACCGACAATGCGCGCGTTACCAGTTACGCCACCGGGCCTATACTGCCAAACCCACGGAATCACTCACGGTCAAATACTTGCGCACGCTCTCTCCGTGACGGAAAAATACACCTACGGAGCGTGG
>JARJCM010000320.1:0-116797 GCA_029233265.1 Mycena alexandri | reverse complement strand
AAGGTCCCAGTATGTGTTTCTAAATCGACGTCTTCAGCGCCGAGGGCGGGCGCCGTAGAGTGGGGGGCACAAGATCGGCGACGGAGAGCGAAAGATTGGTAGAGATTTCTGCAAGACGGGTCAGCAGGATTGATCAGATAAAATGTCTCGAGGCGTACGTACCAGCGACGAGGTAGCAAGCTGTTGAGCATGAAGTCCTCAATGCTCTACACCCGGGATCCCAGACGATGGCGGCGGTGGGATTGAGAAACAGAAAGAGAGGTGAGAAAAAGAGAGAGCGCAAGGGGTCACCAAAGTCACATCACGCACACCTTCAGGTGCCATGATGGAAATAGGGGCTTGAAATAAAATTCGTTTCTGCACGAAATTTCATTTCAGATTGGCCTTCAAGACCAGTTCTCATTGAAATACAGCCTCAATGGACTAGTATTATGACACGAGAAGCTTAGTCATGCGAAACTTCGTCGCATGACTAAGCTGAATGGCGGGCTTTCGACGAGAATTTATTCAAATTCAAAGGACTTTCACGCAAAAAAAAAAACATAAGGAAACAAAAATGAGGAAGAGTTGAATTCTACTAAGGAGAAGTAAACAATGGGAGTTTTTTGCCAACATGCCCGCCGTGTTCCTTCCAAACAGTACTTTTGCGGCACACACACATGCACCCCGGACAATCCTCCACGAAGCATGCCTTGCAGGTTGGGAAGAAGTGCCCACCTTCGTGCTCAATCCACTGCATCGACACCATGCACATACAAGCGCACCCTGGACAATCCTCCAAGTCGCACTCACCGCATTTGCGCGGCATAAATGTGCGACTAGTGAGAAGAGGGTTGGTCTCGTATGGGCGCAGGATGTCTGTGCCGTCATCATCGGATGAGCTGTCCTCTGTGGCGCGTCGTGCTATCTTTGAAGAGGAAACCGCGCGTGCATTTGTGGTGGAGGAGCCGCCTCGAGGTTTTTTGGATGAGGAAGTGTCTTGAGGGTCCGATTTGGCCTGCTCTGCAGCTAGTTTCAAGGCAGCCTTGCGCAAAGCATCCGCCTCCCTCTTCCTTCAAAGTAGTATAGCATTAGAGTACTGGTAAGAACAATGAAAACCGAAGTGCACACCTGGTCTGCTTTTTAATCTTGAGCTTGTGCGTACGCTCCGCGCGCTCCTCTGCCGCTTTCCTGCACCAAGGTAAGTCAGATAATAATACAGACGAGGTATTACAACAGACGTACCGGTCGCGGTAACGTTCCGAAGCTGCTGCCGCGTTCTCGCGATATTTCCGCTGTGTGTTATAGTCCGAGGAGGCTAACGTCGCCCGTTTACTTCATTGGCAGTGAGATTAGCAAGAACAGGGTGAAAGGACAATATGTGTACCGCTGCATTCGGACACGGGCATTCTCCCGTCGTTTTTCGACATTCCTAAGCCAAAGTTTAGGAATATGCGATAAATTCAAGAAATTGCTTTGGCGTCCTGTACTTGTCCTCGTAGCGCGTTCGAGTGGCTCTCAGACGTTCTTCCTTTATTTGGGGTCCAGACGCGGTCGGCCGCCGGGCATGTGCGCGGGCAGGGAAGTGGAAGGTGGTGGTCGAGAGTTGAGGAGGATCACTAATCAAAGTTGCGAACAGATTCCAAATGTAATATCAGTTCACGACCGAAACTCAGCAAATTAAATCTTACCTCCTGGGCAAGGCTTGCCTTGCTCTGTAAATTTATAATTCAACAACCTCGACCCAATATACACTGGGGGAAAAAGAGTTGCACGCCAAAGGTCACCAGCAGAACTCACAAAAAATTAAGTAGCAGAAAGTCAGTTCCCGACTTTAACTGCTGTAGTGAGTTCGCGATAAAAACTTACTAACCTAGGTTCACTCGTTTTCAAGCCCAAAAGCTCGCAAAATAAATTCAAGAGGAAATCGATTCTTCAGGAGTAACAAGCTCATCTACGGTGCTAAGTAAATTTAATCCTTCCTGCCAACGCGAAGCCATGCGCGCCATAACCTGCTCGTACTCCTTGGGGTCCGCCTGTTCGAAGCCCTCCACGGTGTTGCAGCCATTATCGACGTAGCGGAAGATACCGCCGGCGCTGAATTGCGTGAACGACACCCGCTCCTCACCCTCCTGTACGGGGATGTTCGAGTGGGCGATGGTGGCGGAGGGGAGGAGAATGAGCGCGCCGTGGGGGAATTTGATAACGAGCTTCAAGTCCCAGAGGACGAGATGCCCGCCAAGGGTGGCGTTGTAGCGCCCTAAAGCATGGACGGCGCACCAGCCGAATGCGAGATTGAGGACATCGCGGTGCTTGAATGTCCAGACATTCCGCCCGAAATTGAAGGCGACGCAAAAGAAGACGGAGGTCTTGAAGGGTCGGCGGAGGTGGGAGTGGTGGAGGCGGAGGCCGGCGTCGTGAACGCGATAGTATTGGTACAGGCGCGGGGCCCAAAGGGCGAAAGCAGCTGCAGGAAATTTAAGTTTTGGGCAACGGTGAAGAAAGCAAGAAAATACCATCGGCAAACGCCGCCATCCTTTCAATGTTTGTGTTTGCGAGCAATCCCTCGACAAGGCCCGTGTACTCCTTGTTGTTGAGCCAGCAAGGAATGGACTGCCCTTTGCCGTAGGACAGGCCGACGTTGACCGCCGCAAAAAGGCCACGGCGATGCTTGCGCATGGCGGCGGGAAAGTGGGTGTTGCGGCCGGCGTCGCGGATGGCTTCGAAGGCGAGGTTGGCGGCGGCGCGGTACTCTTGGTGGTCGGGTTGCCCCACGAGAACGGCGATGATGCGACTGTTGCGGTCGATGATGGGGTGCGGGGTGCTTTAAACTGGTCAGTGGGGAAGCCAAGGAGAGAAGGTAGAGGAGAAAGAGGAACGTACTAGCCATCCCATTTAACAACGCGGAAGCCCAGCCCGAGGAAGCCGAGCAAGGAGCGCCGAACTTTGCTGCCGCGTTTTTCCTCCTTGCTCTCAACCTTGGCAGTGTACGCGCCGAAAGTGGTGGGCAAGGAGGCGGCGTCCAGGTCGGCCTCGAGCGGAACCGTGCCACGGACGTGCTCGTCGACGGTGGACGGATCGGCGGTGTGGCCGGTATCGGTGTGCGCCTTTTCACGGCGGTGTCGGCGGCGCGCGTTGGTGGCAGCAGATTTGCGTGCAGCCCTCTCCGCCTGGGTGAGTTTTTCTGCCTTGGGGGGACGACGACGATGGGGGCCGCTGTGGGGTTTTTTGGAGCTGGCGAGCACCTTGTCGAAGCTGGGGGAGCGGCGGCGTTTCGGCGGGGTGGGAATAATGTCGTCGACGTCGTTCAGAGGGTCGTGAGGCGGCGGTGAGGGCGGAGGCGGCCATTCTGCGTCGACAGTCTTGAGGGGGTCCGGTGGAGCCGAGGGTGATTCTTCGTCAATGTTGTCGAGGTCGTCGTCCTCGGACTCGTGGTCCTCGTGGGTGTCGTTCTCACGGGAGACAGCGCGCGCGAGGAGCTGGGCGAAGTCGAAGCTACGCTCTTGCAGCGCAGCAATGGTCTTTGGAAGACCAGCGAATTCCTTGCCACTCCGCGTCTGGAGATAATTGTGCGTTAGTTACGCGCTTTATTGTTAGAAACGCGTCGAAATACTTACGGTGCGCGTCAAAGGCACCCAGAGCATTGAAGAAACACGCCTGAAAATGAAGTTGGTCAGTAAAAGGGCGGTGGCAAAATAAAAGAAAAGGAATTGGGTTCCCGGTTAATGTGCGCGGTCCAGGTGCTGAATCGCGGCACCCAGTAGCCCAATTCCTTGAATTAAAATGAGAGAAGGAACACGAAGCCTACCTTTGAGGTGCTTGTGGGTGCTTGTGGGTGGTGGTTAGAGAGGGAGAGGTGACGATGTGATGTTTGGTCACATCGCTCCCACACTTGTCTTCTTCCTCTTCCTCTTCCACGCCCCTATAACCACTTCATCTCCTCGTCTTATACCACAGTACCCCGGCGAACTCGAGCAGCAATGAAACGCAATCGTAACAACATAAAAACTGGCACCATAAACTCAAAGAAAATCCAAATAACCCGCTCGACACGCGGAGTCTATGGGCGCCCTGAAAAGAAAACTGTTACACTCACGCAGGCGGAAATGCTGCTGCATAAAGGCGCCGAGGCGCGAGAGGAGGAGATTTGTCTTGCTGGTATGCTCAATTATTTTCTCCTGGCTCAAACGTTAGGTCTAAAAGAAATCAGCAATGTCCGAACAGCAGCGCCACGAGCATGATGCTCTGCGCGATATTCCCGGCGTGTACGACAACTACGGCGGCTACGAGGAGGACGTCCTCCATGGCCGTATCCCTGCCGACATCAGTCACGCCGGAGAAACCTTGACCGACGAGGCGATGGAAGACGCCGAGCAGACTTTGCTGGAGCAGATGCGTGCACATCACCAGTGCGTATGCTGCGATTTTTTTCACGTATGTGCCTTGCTCACTCATAGACAGGAAACTTTGGGGCCGCAAGACAGACCACCGTACACGACGGGACCGCACGCAAATTCTGGTGAATATGTTTGCATCGCAGATGAACCAGATGACGGACGCGTACCTGGAGTGGTCCCGCGACACCGCGGGGGAAGGTCTCTCGAAGATGTTCACGCACCCAGAGGACGCCGTGGTGAAGGACAAGCACCGAGTATATGTAGTCGATTGCTTCAGTACGGGCATCTTCGCCGTTTTTGTTGGAGTCCACTAATTTGTTTTCTTGCCCTCGAAGCTGCCTACCACGCGGATGTACCCATCGTCGAGGGAGATGAGGTCATCGCGTCTGCGCTGGTCCGTCAGGGGCTAATGCCCGTCGCTGCGCTTTTTGCGAGCGTCGTCATCACCGTGCGCGCGCTCGAACTCTTTCGAGTGCTACAGCTGTGCTGCCCACGTATGGGTATCCAACCCTTCGTCCGCGCCCTCTGCGACATCCACAGCATCGCGCCCCGCCCATACCTCTCCACCCAATTCTCTATCACATACGACGTCTACCTCGCTATTCTTGCCAACGTGGATGCCCGCGTACAAGCCGCGCTTGGTCGCGATACCCCAAACTGGCGGCTCAAAAATGCGTGCCCGGCATGCATGTATAAGCTCGAAGGCGAGGTTCCCATCCCCCTTCCCTTTCTCGCCACAATCGACGGGAATAACTCTCTCAAACGATTTTGGCGGCGGGAGAGGGAGGAGTTTGACGCCGATGGGAAGTCTGTTCCGGGGGCTTCAAAAGAGCGCCTCGACAATCGTGTCACACCTGGCGACTACTACCTACCGCGTGACGAGGTGGACAAATGGTCAAAGGAGGGATTGGAGGAGTTGATGCGGGGTTTTGTGCCGGGCTCGGAGGTGGAGGATGAGGGCGAGGGATGCACAGAGCGGTGGCAGAACATGAAGGAGGATATGACGGCATGCGTGTACGGGATGTACGACGAGACAGGGATTTTTCCTGCCCTTTGCAGGCACGGATTCCTCCTCGTTGTCGTCGACATGGTGAAGAGCGGGGAATTGTAGACTCTTTCGTTTATCCCTCATCCTTAAAAACATACGCCAACTACTTTCAAGGGCCAAGTATGGCTTTGCCGTAACGGCACACTTGCTGCGAGTTCTGGGCGAGCTTGGGCTTGGCTACGATATCGGCTGCAAGTACGGCAAGATGGTGCGTATGCACCCAGCTCTCTCCAGTCTCACGGCCGGCAACAACTTCCGTTCACTCGTCGGCGCCTTCCACGGCCACGCTCACAATCGACAGTGCCAGTTGTCCAACCTCGCCACATATGTCTCCGGGATGGGATTGGAGGATCTGGAGGGCTGCGAGAAATACTTCTCACAATCCAATGGTTTGGCTGCCACCACTCGCTACGCCACCGCCTTCCACCGCCAGCAAGCGATTACGACGTACATGAAGCACGCTGATACGGTCGGCGCGTACCAGGGCCTTTGTGTGTCCTTTTCTTTTTTCTTTTTCATTTCTAATTCATGATCGCCACGGCAGCACTCTTGCTGGCCAGCAAATACCGCCGCGCCCTCAAGATCAAGGGCACCCTTCCCCTGCTGCAGCAGACGATGGCCTCGTTGGGCGTTGAGACGCGCTCAGTCTTCGAGACATGGCTGCAGAAGGAGAAGGTATACCTCGCGTCCTTGAAGAAGGAGCCCGCGCACGAAACCCTGCAGATGGAATATTACCAGAAATTGGTGAACCTTCGTGACCACCAGTGAGTGCCTTCGACGATGAGCACGGGCCGCAACTGAGCTTCAGCGAAGAGAGCGTTTAGACGCCATAATGGGTGTCGAGACCCCATTTATCCCAGCACCGCAGGATGCGACGTACGCGCAGGCGGCAGCGCAGACCCGACGAATAGAGATGCAGCGGCGTCATGCTACTGAAATCCGCGACAAAACCCTCGCTGGGGTGCAAGACCTCGAGATTAGGCTCGGGGGCGGGCCACGCTGGGTTCCGGAGGACGAGGAGTGGGTGAAGGCAGCGGCGATGCTGAGGAATCGCCGCTACCAACGCGCGCTCGACGAGTTGGAAGGCCTCGTCGTCGCGCGGATGTTTGAGCTTTCCAAGGTGAACATGTCCGACACCGGTAAGTTCTTGCTACACCGTATTTTACTCAACGCTAACACCCTGTACATAGGTTATAAATTGCGAAAGCACATTGCGAAAGCGCTTCAGGCGCGCTCAAAGGGCGTTAAAAGCGCACTAGACACATACAACACGGCCGCCGCCGCCCTCTCGCCCCCTCGGACACCGCTCACTTGGGACCAAATTGTGGACTATGCCTTCCTCTCCGACTTTGACCTCCTGCGAGAGGGGAGGGAGGATATATGTGATGAGCCGTGGGCTCAGCCTGGGGGGCGACTCGCAATGGACCAGCATTTTAAGCTGCTTCGCGCCGACGAGGAAATCGCCCGCCTCAACCTGGAGATACCGAGATTCATCACCTACATGGCTGATGAGGAGGCCTTCCTCATCCACCACGAGGGCCGGCTGCGCGACAACGGCAACACAGTGTTGGCGCATCAAGTCTGGCTGCAGCGCCGGGAGCGGGGACGGTTCCATGCCCTTCACATGGATCGGCTCGTGAAGCTCAGCAAGGAGCCCGGTTTCACGGCGTCCCTGCTCCGCGGCGTCAGCGTGAACAAGGAGCGTGAAGTGCCTGCACCACCTGCACGCAACGAGGACGATGACGTGGAGATGCCTGCTGCAACTTCAGCACCACGTGAGGATGGTGGCGAGGAGGAGGAAGACGGCGGGGATGGAGACGTCGACGTCGTTGCGGATGCGCTGGAGCACATCCTTCGCATCACGGCCTGAGGTGCTGCAGACTCTGTATTAAATATATGTATTTCGCGTTTTATGTACCTTGTACTTGTCCTTTCTATGTAGATTAATTATAACTGGCTTTAGTATGTGTCCAAGGTCATCCCCCTTTTTTATTGTGAATTTACGGGCATTTTCGCGGCCGGGATGGACTTGTGCGCACATGGTGGACAGAATCTGATGGCGGGTGAGGTGCGCCATCAATCGCGATGGCGCACGCCGTCTCTGATGGCCTTCGGCTTGTTAAATAAGAGATCTCTGAGATATCTCTAATATTTCAGAGCTATTTGCTTTAAAGATCTGGTAATTAGCTGTAATTAAGCCGTGCTAGTGATTTCGCGCTGATTGCCATATATTGATGGTGGAGATCGACTACTTCTCCTACATCAGTATATGTCATTACTGGGGCTATACAGGTGGTAATTTACGGTCGTGAATGTACTGTCTTGCCAATTGGCAGAGTGACCGCATGCAATGAGTTCCCCGGCCGAGTCCCACTGCGGCCTGCAAAGCGGAGGCACCCCAGTGCCCATAGGTCTTGGAGCGTAGATCGGTGTACAAATTAAGAAAGATCCGCATTCCCTCCAACCGAACGCGCACAAAGGGATCATGCTTTGGATCTTTATACCCTCCAGAAACCCCGCGTGACTCTCCTCGTAGCGCAGCCGTTAAATCCTTGACGGCGGCAGCAGCTTTGGGTATCGTTGGGGCTTCACGGAGTTTCCCTGGCCCCGCAAACGCGTCATAAACATTTGCATATGCGTCCTGGGACTCCGGATCGGCAGCTGCAGCCTGCGTGAATGCTGGTATGTCGTTCGCGTGAGTTTCTGAGCGGTCCGAGAGTTCCGAGCTGATAGAATCAAGAGACGCCGTGGATTGATTGGCAGGGTGGGTGGACTTGGCAGCCAGAATAGACACATCGTCCTCATCGGGGACTTCCTCCACTGTCGCGCGATATGATTTGGATGGTTCTGGCGGTGGGGACAGGGTGAATTTGTGGTAGAATTGTGCCGGAGGGCCCATCGGTGTCTCGGAAGTAGAGGTCTGATGAAAGTAGGTGCCATACGGAGCTGGGAAATGACCCGGCGCGAGAGTGCCGACATTTGAAGAAGTCGTCAAAAACACATCTTCCATGATGTGATCTACGATCGGCCGGTCCGTTGACATCTCTGAAGGAGACGTAGAGGCCTTGCCCTTGCATAGAAATGTCAGGCAACGCGTCAAAAGTTAGTATTACACACATTCTCTTTCTCTCCAATTCTCCTCTTTTTCCGCGGTGACAAGGCCTTTTTCAGAGGTGAAAGTGCTTCCTTGACGTGCTTAACGAAGTTTTCAGCACGATCACGGAAGCACTTGCGCTTCGCGGGCATGCTGCGCCAGCGTAGCGCGTTTCTGGAGTGTCGAGAAGGCGAGACGCGAAGAAGGAGCGCGTTTTTGGGCGGCTTTTGGTACAAAATTGACATCTAGTCATTTTTAGGACACGTCGGGATGAATATTTCGATTGCTAGCTACTTTTATATGGTTTTACCGTAAATACATGGTACCGATA
The DNA here is from genome assembly GCA_029233265.1 of Mycena alexandri. Lineage (NCBI taxonomy): Eukaryota > Fungi > Basidiomycota > Agaricomycetes > Agaricales > Mycenaceae > Mycena > Mycena alexandri. The sequence continues at coordinate 107,948 of JARJCM010000320.1, read as the reverse complement.
AGGTCGGGGTCAAATCGTTAATATCTGGCAGCTTTTTCTCAATAAATTGCCCAAATCGGGCAGCTGTCACGCTGGTCATGTGACGTTCACAGCATTTGTATGGCCCCTACCTTATTAACCAGGCGCTTGCCGAACTTCCGGAAGTACTTCGACAATAGAGTTACTATTGACTCCTCTTGACAGGATACGGCTTGGAGTAGGATCGCACTACGAACCCGTTTCTCAGCGGCGAATAAACACCTTCGTGGGCACGATCCACAATCGGAAGGGTTCTTTTCCGCCTGAAAGAGGACGTATAAAGTGAGGGACAGCCTAACGGTGAAGGCATCAAGATGTTGAAAGCCCTCGGTCTCCTGCTTCTTGTTGGCGCAACTCGCGGCGAATTCACGGTACTGGAGAGGCGCGATAGCCCACCGAGTGGATTTTCGCGCGTAGGCCCCAGTCCGCCTGACACAGTCCTCACCCTCCGGCTAGCTTTAACCCAGAACGACATCTCGGGGCTGCAAGAACGTGTCTACGATGTCAGCACACCGGGAAATTCCCGCTACGGCCAGTATCTATCCAAGGAGGAGGTAATGTTCGCGTTCAAGACTCTCGCCGCGCCTAATTCCTCGTCAGGCCGAAAGCTTTGTAGCGCCGTCTGAGGACACATTGAACGGAGTCAACGCGTGGCTGAAAACCAGTAATCTTACCTCGTCACCCATAACCGCCGCCGGAGACTGGATTGCCGTCTCGCTGACGGTATCCCAAGCCAACGCGCTGCTCGCTGCGGACTTCTCGACCTTCCAGAACGCAGACATAAACCAGACAGTCCACCGAACCCTTTCCTATTCAGTTCCGACGACACTCAAGGCCAGTATCAATACTGTATATCCCACTGTGACGTGCGTGTTCCTCACCTCACATTGCGACGGTCGACTAACTGGTCAACATGTGTGCAGCTTTCCCGCTGCGAAACCCCCATCGACCAAGAACACGAAGACATCAACCATTCCCAGACGGGCCAAAATACTTCGCCGCGCCCACTTGGCGCGGCGGTCATGCGGCGGTGCCGCGGCGGTGACGCGGCGGTTCAATTTTTTGAACAGCGCCGATCGCGTGTTAGAGTGGACATATCCCCACCAGAATAGCGAGGGGTGTACGCACAGATTAGTAGTGTGTAACGACCATCGAGTTGGTGTGAATGCGTCCACATACCTCGAGATTAATGCCAAAAAAGAAAACTTGGACGCGGCGGTGGTGCGGCGGTGACGCGGCGGGACGCGGCGAAGTGCATGGTAACTTCGCCGTGTCCTCACTTTTGGACGCGGCGATACCGCCGCGTCACGCGGCGGTATGCGGCGGTAGCATCGGTAGGACGCGGCGTGTCTGAAAAATGACGCGGCGCTACCACGGCGGCCGCGGCACTCACCGAACTTGAACGCGGCACTCACCGAACTCGACGCGGCGCTGGCGATATGAGACGCGGCAATACCGCGCAGCCATTACCAGCCTGTAATCGAGTTCAATACCAGTACATTATCCACTGAACTCGTAAGGCAGTCAATGGCATACCGCCAAGTTGTGCACATCGGTGCCGTCTCATACCCAGGTCATGCCCAGTATCTCGGCACCGTTCTCGCCCCTCTGGCAGCCCAGAGACCCAGAACTCTCCAGAAATGTGTATGACGCTGCTCACCGACGTTGTAAGTGAAAATGTTTTTTTTCCAAGTCGTGCGGCGCAACGCGGCGAAGTGCACAGCAGTGCCGCGTCAGTGCTTCATCGCCGTTCTCGCTCCTCGAACAACCCGGAGACCCTAGAGCCTCATAGAATATGAATTAAACTCACCTGATGCTGGCCAATAGCGTTTTGAATGAAGATGTTGTGTTTTGAAGCCGCGCGGCGTGACGCGGCAAAGTGCACGGCAGCGCCGCATCAATTGCTACGTTCGCGCCAAGACGCACAAGCTTGGGTAAGGGTGTGTTTAGCTCACCTGATCCTGCACGCCAACATTTTGAATGTTAATGTTCCGTTTTGAAGCCGTGCGGCGCGACGCGGCGAAGTGCACGATGTGGCAGTGCCAGCGCCGCGTCAGTACTTCGGTGCCATTTTGATTTTCACTTCTGAGAGTGCCCAGAGAAAACACAGGTTAGTGTACCTGACTCTTAAAACCAACAATTTAAATTGTAATGTTGGGTTTTGAAGCCGTGCGGCCTGACGCGGCGAAGTGCACGATGTGGCAGTGCCAGCGCCGCGTCAGTACTCCAGCGCCGTTCTTACTCCTTGGGGACCCCAGAGGCCCAGAACTCTTCTGGAGGGTGTATTTGACTTACTCAATGCGGTCCATTAATGTTTGGAAGGGAAGTATTGGGTTTTGAAGCCGTGCGGCGCGGCACGGCGAAGTGCACGCGGCGCCGCGTCAGTAATTTCGCGCCATTCTCGCTCACAGAGGCCCAGAAATCTTCTAGAATGTGTGTTTAGCTCATTCAATGCTGCTTGCCAACAATTGAGCAAAAATATTGAGGTTTGAAGGTGTGCGGCGCGACGCGGCGAAGTGCACGGCGGCGCCGTGTCACTTCCACTACCTCGGTGCCGTTCTCGCCTCCCGTACAGCCGCGAACCCCCAAAGTCACGTAGAGTATGTATTTAACTCACCTCATGCTGCATGCCAACATTTGAGGAAGAATATTGAGATTTGACGCCGCGCGGCGTGACGCGGCGAAGTGCATGGTGGCGCCGCGTCAGTAATTTCGCGCCGTTCTCACTTTTGAGACCTTACAGGGACACAGAACCCTCTTAAATTATGTGTTGAGTTGTAACCTCGTACACTGGACTTACCAACGGAGCGACATTTCTCTCTGTATATCTTCAACGGTCCTTGACCGCTTGAAGGCTGATTGCACAGCCACTGGTTGGAATACGATACACAGTAAAGTGGCTGTGGAGAATGAGTTTGGTGGAAACATGTAATTCAAGCCCACATACCATACACCTGCTTGAATTTCTCATTCAAAAGCCCTAGACTCAGCCGTGTGTCGAAGTTTTCAATGTTAAATGCCGACGGATTGTGTATAAATTGGCTCGTGCCCCGGAGATCTCGGCTTCCTGTAGCCCAGGATCATACGAAATGGCATTGCCTTCTACGCTAATGTCATTTGGTAGTGTTGAATGAGTAATGGGGCCCTTTTACACCAAGGAAAGGGTGCAGTGTCCTGTGGATTCAATTGCAAAATTGTCGCGGCCAAAAAACATGAGTTGCGGGCTTGCCCTCATCCCGAGGGGCAAGGATCGACACAGAGTACTTTCGCACTCAATAATGATGAGTTGATTTGGACAGTAATACACTGTCTGCTTAGCATGCGGCGCGACGCGGCCAGGTATGGACTGTCACCCAATGCCTCCTCCGGCTACCCAAAACTCTACCAGACACGGTCTGCCTGACCGGCAAGTGCTTCAGCCATTCTACCAACACGGGCACATTGAACGAGGGTTCGGTCATCTCAAACCCAATCCCGATTAGCCTCCTCGGACTGATGGCCCAAGTTCAACCGTGGGAAATGCTGCTTCGTCGGGATCAATCGCGGTCTCTCCGGCTTTCATTTTTTTCAATGTTCTGAGTCCGTATTTATCGATTCCGCAACACAAAGTCACCTTCAGGTTGGCCACACCAGGAGTTTGGAAAGGAGTCTGTATAAAAAGTCTTTGTTTCTACATTGAACAACCCTGGCGCTGTATTTATATGGATATAGCATCTCATCCACGCGGCTGAATGTCTAACTCAACCCCGGAGAGTCTTAAGATGTCTGATCTGCTAACACACCTTGCATAAATCCGGTCGTCCCGCAGTGTTCAAATTTTGGTGAGCACCGTTCACATGTTCTAGCGTCCGCCATCTCAGCATAACAACAGAGGAGGGTACACAGAAGTAGCAGCAGAGGATGGTAAAGGAATGGATGTGAAGGGTAGCACCTACCTTGAGATGGTCGCCATTAAAGAAAGTTTGGACACGGCGGTGGTGCGGCGAGGACGCGGCGGTCTGCGGCGAAGATGTTCGGTTTAAAAGGAAACAGGTCATGGGATACTGTTGTACAGATTGCGCCCGGGAAAATTTTGCTCGGTAAACAGAGTCACTCTGCAATTGTGGTTCAACTCTGCGCCATCGGTCATGCGGCGTGGAGTGGTCCGTGGTCTTATATCGAGACGGCGCTGTCTTCGAGAATAGTGGCGCTCATAATCACTCAAAATACACTCATTTACTCACCATAACAAAGAACAAGAAACTGCAGCTTCAAGGGTTTGTTTCCAAACAACCCATTGCCTTACGGACTCTTGAGGACGAGGATAATGTGAACATAGACAGTATTGATTCCGATGAAGGTGCGTACTACAATCTGCTGCTGCTTCTGCATGGTGTGCTGATCTCGGCCTATTAGAAGACCAGGATGGTCATAAGAGCGAAGAAAAAGGTGTGTGATCATTGTCTTGTAAACTCCAGTTAGGCTATTTAATAACACATTAAGGCAATGTGTCTGCGTCTGGAGATGGGATGGACTCTGAGGATGAGAAGATCCTTGATCCCATGGCGGATGCGAACGAAGATAAGGAAGAGAATGAAAACGACGGTGAAGAGCAAGACGAGGATAAGGAAGAGGACGACGATTATGTGCCACAGGAGGCGGGAAACGAGGCTCGATCATGAACCAATTGTATCCTGACTCTTACTGCCTGACTCTTACTGAATATATACTTATGCTACTTCGATGAAGGGATCCTCATGCCGAAGATAGGGCAAGAAGAAAGTAGGGTGAGCCATGGCACAGAATCTAAAGAGGCCAAAAGGTTCATTTTTCTGTATACAAGCATTCCCTTTGTTCGAATTTCATTCATTTACCAGCCCACTTGAGCATTGGGACTGATTCTTCCTGAGCATCAACCACAGACTCGATTTTAACAAGCTGAATCCATGGTGACAATGAACAGAACCGATCCAGGGTTAGAATATGGTGAGAAATTGCCAGCTCAAGTCATCCCCGAGATGCCCGACTTCGAACCGCCGTCAGAAATTTCTCAAGCCTTAGCCAAAACCAACCTCCTGAATCTCACTGTAATATGGATAATGCTACATGGGCCCCAAAGGGCCCGTGCGCACTCTAATGGAATATGAATTGAATTGAATTGAATTGAGTAAAATACCCGAGTAAATTGACCAAAAACGAACTCAACTTCGAGCCTGCGTAGGATTGAAGATCGTGTACAGTGCACAATTTAAAACTCACACGAACACCTGTGTAAATTGGCGGGGATCTTGGTTTACCTACAATCAGTGGTCCACGTTGCAACGGCGGGCAAGAGACATTCTGCATACTGGTCCTCCCAAGGATGTTTCGTTGAAGTAGCACTCCATAACAGGTCTAATATTCTGCTTATAAACCAGGGATCCTCTCCCCAAATTCCCCCTTACACGGGATAACGGCCGGTCCCCCATCTCAATCAATAACCCAGCCGGCACCGAGGAGGCACCAAACAAGCGTCGGCCTAGGCCGGACAACGCGGACGGAGAAGACACTCCCGCGTTCAAGCGCCAGGCGACATCTCGAAAACTTCGCCCCCGCGGAAACGAGGCTCCGGGCAGAAAACAAGCCAGGGTTGCTCCTCCTGGAAAGGTTGTGGCCGAGGGAAAGGTTAGTATACTATTGAAGATGATAGTTAATTTGTTTCAAATTTACTTGTTCGTTATATCGCACGCACCACTTCGTCTTTCCAGGGAGTGAGACTCAATGATTTATGATCGAAATTACGCCGCGTGGTGCCGATGGGGGAGCGATGGATTTATACTCTCAGTCTTCGAACAAAGCTTCTTGGAAATATCACCTCAGGTGGTTGAATCAAACATCGAAGCGTGGTGCTGGTGGAGTTGGGGTAGGACTTGCGGTGGTGGCACAAAAGCGAACGGCACAAGATTGGACCAACTCCTGCTGAGACGCTACGTGAGGGGTACTACGATAGATCAACACGGAGAACCTCGATGAAGAAGGCATGGATAGAAATCTGAAAAGTGGAGTGAGTGTGGCACAACAGCAGAGACAGCAGTGGAACAGTGGCACGAGGACACCGAGTTGATTGCAGGGCAAACAGAACTCATCTGTTGTGCTGGTGGAAGTGGCCGGTTGAGCGCGGCGCACCACGCGGCGCTGACGATTTAGGACGCGGCGGTCATATGGGAGGGACGCGGCGATCATTAGGGGGACGCGGCGATCCTATGTTGTGCCGCGGCGATACCAGCAAGTGACGCGGCGCTGGCGCGGCGCGAATTTTTGGACGCGGCGAAATATCCTAGCCCTTCCCAGACGTAGCTTACCTACGACTTCAATCTCCTCAGATTGCCTGGGTAATTGGATCCCTTCATGCATTCAGGAACTCTACGGTATTCCTTCGGCTCCAGCTACTTCGACTGCCAACACATTTGGGGTCTCTGGTTTCTACAACGAGTTTGCTGATATCAGCGACCTTACCGTACGCTGCGCATTGTTTAACTTTCTTTGTTTAACTCTCCACCAGGCGTTTCTAAAAACCTTCCGCCCGGATATCGACCGCAACACAACATTCTCCCTCATTTCTGTGGATAACGGCATCAACAACCAACTCCCGGCTGGAGTCGGAATAGGAGCTGTGGGTCATGACATGTTCTTGTTGCTGTAATCCATGGATTGAATGGACCAGGACATCAACACCCAATATGCTGTGGGTCTGGCGACAGGTGTCCCCGTGGCCTTTATCTCCACCGGTACGGGATCAACTGGCACCATCGACGTTTTTAGCGGGTTATTGGACCAGTCAAATTATCTACTGTCCTTGCCCCAACCACCACAAACTGACGTGCTAGGATATTCCGTCTTTGAGACCGACATGCCTCCACAATTGGCCGAGTACGCAGAGAAATTCTTCATTCAGACTACACCGACACTCATTCTCTCACTAGATCCATCTGTAATTTATATGCTCAACTGGCGGCACGTGGCGTTTCTTATATCGTCAGCACTGGGGACTATGGTGCTTCAAACCCGATGGGCGGGATCGGCTGCACCCCGTGGGCCGTACCGTTCCCTTCGTCGTGCCCCTTGTAAGAAATTTCGAGCTAGTTGGCATCAGTTCATTTGAGATTTGATTCCTTTCCCTAGTGTCACGGCCGTGGGTGGAACTGAATTCAATGCCGATGAATCAGCTGAGAGCGCGGTGAACATTAGCACAGCACAATTCGCGAGCGGAGGAGGCTTCTCCAACTTATTCAATCGTCCGCGGTACCAAGACGCCGTCGTCTCTGCATATCTCAAAACGATTGGCGCGACTAGTATGAGCCCATTCAACATCTCGGGCCGTGCCGGTATGGACTGGTGGCGAGCACTGCGTTAATCTTACCATAATGCTGCAGTACCCGACATCTCGGCCATGGCTACCGGTTCACCAATTGTCCTCCAGGGCCTCGTGGATACATTCTGGGAGGGAACCCTCTTTTCGGCTACTATCTTCGCCAGTATGATTAGCTTGCTAACGAACGAACGAATTGCGGCTGGCAAGCCGGGACTTGGCTTCCTCAATCCGCTCATATATCAGAACCCGACGGCGTTTACGGATATCCCCACTGGTTAGCTTCCCTTATCTTTCGCACACGAGTCTCTCAATCATGATTCCTAGGATCCAACCCAGGGTGTACTCTCACTAATGCCTTCAATGGTACCGTGGGATGGGATCCGGTGAGCCTGGTCCTCTGTGATTGTAGTTTGCCCTTCATTGTGCACTCGCTTCAGGTCACCGGCTTCGGCTCCCCGATCTACTCGAAATTGCGTGAACTCAGCAATAAGTTATGAAGGGCGGAACTTCTTGCTAGAGTCTTTTGCTGAAGACCGTGTTCATAATGCATCCAATGCAGCAACCTTTCTTTTGAAGACTACTTTCATAATCGTTCAGTACCTTTCCCCCCTTCCCGCTTTTAGCTTTCTTGCAATTGTTTGAAGGCCGAGGCCTGAATACCTTTACGTTCGGCACTGTTCCTTAATGATTGGGCATGTTGCTGGCTTCAGCGACGCCGCGTCCCAAAGGCAAGTAAAATTATGCCTGTCCGTGAAGGAAACGGGTGGAAAACTGGATACAAGCCAGTGGAAGTGGCCGAAGAATCTAGACGCGGCCTATATAGAACATTCAGTTAGCGTCCACCGTACTGGCACGACCTTAACCTCGAACCGTACCCCCGATAACTGCCTGATGGGATAACTTCCATCCGCAGTATTCAAACTTATTGTTGGGAGTCGCCAGACACCGCAAAAACGAGCGCCGACGGGTAGGCAGTCCCCTCTATCTGCTCAGTCGTCCATCCCAATCCGACGCGCGTCATAATCAGCGCGTTCACCCTATTAGTTCGGGTCCCGCCTGAATGAGGACCACCTGAAGATTCGACTTGGCCTCGAACGCAACCAGGAAGAGTATTGTCCATAATCTATGGTGGATTCGATCAGAAGCTAATGTGATTCAGGTACGACGGCTTGCACCGCAACCAGTGCAGTGTGCTCACGCAACTGCGCACCGGACACATCGAGCTGAATGCCTACCTGGCGCGGGGCGGTTGACTCCGACCTGTGCTCAACGGTCTAAGGCTCCAACCATTTGATTTTAGTTTGAAGGGCCAGGCAAACTAAAACGGAAACGGTTTTGATACCGTTTGAAACTGTTTAAAAAACAGTTTTTCTCTGGGAATAGGTTTCATTTGTGTCAACTGTGTTCAATCTCGCACTTTTCGGCCCGGGTGGGATACCAACCGAGCTTCTGGTTTTTGAAAATTCTTCCTCAAATGCTACACCTTTCTCTCGGCCCTCAGTCCGACTTAGCACATGAGCTTGTGAATTTCCGAGCCCCCAAAGCGAATATTCCCACGGTTGTTGATTTTTCCAACCCGAGGTCTGTTCGCGCATCAGTAGCAAAAACACACATAGTTTAGATCTGAAACGAGTGGCCTTGCCTGCTGATGACCATAGGAGGTATAGACAATGGTAAAGGGTCACCGGAGACACCGGGGAAATTAATGGTTTTAATGGTTTGAAAACAGTTTAGAAACTGTTTGCTTGGTCCATCAAATAAAACGGAAATAAAAACGGTTATAACCGTTTGAAACCGTTTTCAGACGGAAGCGGTTGGAGCCTTAGCTCAACCTGCCACGAACCCGAGTCCGTGAATCACTTCCTTTTCACCTGCCGACGATTTTCCCAACGAGATGTTCTTCGACGCCCCCTGATTCTCTTCATGCACATGGTGTCGAGACAAAGATGGGCAAATTGTGATTGCACCCTTGGCATAACGGTAACGAGGAATCGAGAGTCCCAAACATAAGCGCAAATGTCGATGAGATGTAGTGTCCTGAGTTGTCTGATGACTGTGCTATATTGCGGTCGTGTATCCAACAATCACTGTGATTCATTGGTGGCCGCGAAGACGAGCGCTGATGACGGGTAGCCCGTCCCTTCTCTCTGCTCGCTTGTCCATCCCAATCCGACCCGCGTCATAATCAGCGCGTTCACAACCCCGATCAGCTCAGGTCCTGCTTGTATTACGATCAATTGAAGATTTGACTTGGTTTCGAACGCAACCACGAAGAGCACCGCCCATAATCTGCGGGTAATTCAGTCCGACTGAGTCAAGGACAACTCGAATTGGAGGGGAACTGACGCATAAAGAGCCGCGCTTTCGACAACAATGACCAGGAAGTGCTGTGACGAATGAATATTAATAAGTGTTGACCTATGCAGTGATGAGATATCTCGTACTCTGAGTTTGGTTTCCCCAGACGGCAAGGAGAACCGAGTGACCGTCCAAATTTTCCAGCCGATGAAGGCTACGATCAGCGGTCAGTCGGGGACCCCCGGTGTTTGAACCGGGACCTCACATGTGCAGTAAACATTGGTGCTTTGGATACGATCACCAGACTGAAATATGCGAAGGTTAGGCACGTACACGAGCGTAAGAATCGGCGTATATTTCAGCCAAGGGTCCGAAAAGACGTTGGAGTTGTGAGCCACGACGCTTGTTGATATAAAACATCCAACTTGAGTCTCTGTGAGTTTCATTCTTTCTGCATAGAGATCTGCGACCTCACTTGCAAATGCAGTAAGCGTGAGAGTTGGGACGACCAGAACGCGCTTCTTGTGAGCCCATACCACCCACAGGCGGTATATCTTCGACCATGTAGACTATAGTTAGCCAGACGCCTAGTGGGAATATTCACAGGGACTCACGATCATCGAATCACCGATGACGAAAGAAAGAGCCAAAAACGTGTCCTGGACGACAGCAGACGGCCGCGCGAAGTCGCTGAAAAACATCTCGACCTCGAATCTGACCTGGATTGAAACGAAGCCGATAAATGCACGATAAACGGTTGCTATCCAGTGCTGAGAAAGGGTTTAAATGAATTGACGAGCCCCAACCAATCTGCGCATACCGCTGTGATGACCACGAAGAGAAGAATTGCCGAGAGGAATACTGTGGACTTCAATATTGAACCTTTCTTGTGTGGTTCCTGGGATGTGTTGGCCACTCCGTGACGTCGAACGAGGAGGTATATGGAGATGGAGAACAACACCAGGTACATGCCGTAGAAGAGCCCGGCTGTTGTGAAAAGAACGAGGTTTGCTGAAATCAAGGACGGCGACATGACTTCAGCAGAGCAGGCAACCTCTGTTGCTGCTTTTTATCGTCGACGGCGAGCGCTGATCATCGTCAACACAGGCTTGAACAAAATATAGAAATAGACACGATAATCAGAAACGGATGGGAAACTGAATACAAGCCAGTGGACGTGGCCGAAGAGTTTAGACACGGCCTGTATGGAACTTTCAGTTAGCGTCTATGGCGTAATTTTGGATTTTCCTGATGGAGTATGTTGTGCCAGTCTGACCCGCACCGACTCTACAGCGTCCCGAGAACAAAATCCCTGGAGCGACGCGCATTCAAGCTGTGAAATCGCTGGAGGCAGTCGCCATCCTTCGCGTGAAAAAAAGAAAAGCCCCTCTGGTTGGGAAAGATCGTTCAGATCGAAGGGCACGTGTGTGGAGTAGTCTTGGCTGCTGAAGATATTCCGAGTGATAGCACAGTCAAAGCGCAGTATTCCAGTTTGGTACCAGCGTCGCTCCCAAGGGGATCCCATTACCCGAAATATATACCCCGACTCGATATTTTTTTCTCAGCTCAGTGGCTTGACCCCCCCCCCCCCCTCGTGGGAAATTGCCTTTTTGGGAAGGCCCCTATGTATTGTTTCGCCTCAAAACACACAACGGGTCGGAAGTTTGTGCTCAGACACAATGTATTCAGTGCTTGTATTGCAATTGAAGTGTTCCAAGACCATTTTGACTCATGTTCAAGTCACTTTTATTTTTCGGACTGCGTCGGCAGGGATTGATGGATTGATGGCGACCGCATTGGGTGTGGCTGTACACTCACGTACACAGTTCCACGCCCGGATATAGTAATAATCTTTTGGTCTATACCTCGAAAACGGGCTCAAATGACACCCAGATGCCATACACATTTATGTTCAGAGGGTAAAACTGAACCATCCGGCAGGTACATTGAACCATTCTTGAAATGGGAGCCCCTTGGTCGCTCCCGTGCTGTGATTACTGTCTGGCAGGCTTTCCGATCCATCATCCAAAGCCGAAAGCCGAAAATATTCAGCGACCATGCAGCACAGCCAGGGAAGTCTACTTGTGATGGGAAGTTTCAGGGAGTTACATCAAGGCTAAACCAACCCTATGAACGGACAACTATTATCTGACAATGTCCTCTGCATCCGAACGCCAACGACCGTGATACGGGAGAACTGACTGACTTACCGTTCTATATACACCGTATCTGGCCATAAGGGCTACGCAGCAGTACACTAGGTGGGGGTTTTAAATTAATGTAACAATAATGAGGTTTTGTAGCTCGGATTTTGAACGAACCTATGAACTCATGCCTATAAGTATCATAAAAATCATGATGATCGCGGGAGGCCAACCTCACCTGATAAGTAGCTCGAAGAAGACGAACGCCTCTGTCAACAGAGAAACAGCTCAATGGATGGCGTCTGTCGCCGAGGATCTTCAAGAGGATTTCCCTCCCCGTTTTTGTCATTGTGCTGGTCCTAACGACGATGCGGATGCAGCCCGGCGTCGTGGCGGGTACGAGGTCTCTCCTCCTAATCACCCGAGCTCGCCCACAATGTACAGAAATCAAATATCACGCTCCATAATTGAATAAACTCGGATTAAGCTGAAAAAAGAACCAAAAAGGCCTAAATTAAATTTTTGGCACATGCCGTCAGGCTAAAGGAGGGAGGTCTTGGGGGAACACCGTTCCCCAGCTAAATATGCCTAAAATGTATCTTATGTAAAACCACCCAGAACTACGACCCGGCACCTGATGCCGAAAATGATCCTTTGATGCGGCGCGCTCATGTTAAGCGAGTCCCATTATTGATGGCTAGCCGAGTCCCATTCTTCTCGTGTATAAAGGAGTGAGGGCTTTACTCCCCATTGAGATACACTCAGATCTGTGGTATGAACAATCTCTCCGCTTAGTATCACGCGTGGGAACGACTTGAATGTACCGTGCAATATCAACCCTCGACAAACAAAGTGATACATACTAGTTCCCTGCGAAATTTTCGACCCAACCACACGAACTTTTTTTTATCACGACAGGTCCAAATTGTACCTAGAATGAACTCAGTGATCCTCGTAGAGGAGAGCGAGATAAAGAGGAGGATTCGGGAGGAACAACGCACGTCGTAGGCACGTTGGTCTGTTTCAGGCCGGATATCACGAGTGGGACACCACCAATGCCGAAGATGCTTCCCGCACTACAAATTGGAAGAACGGAATCCAGTCAGCGCCAACATTTCACAGTCACCCGGAAACCACCCACCGGACATTAATATCAACCTCCTGCAAATCCAACACTCCGAAAGGGATGATGGCAAGCGAGGCGTCGACGCCCTGGGTAAGCGGCACGTTTGTAATGTTGCCCGAGTTTGCCTTGCCGAGGGGAGGGACGACGATGGGATGGAGGCCGAAGGAGTGGTCGAAGGAGGCGTAGGTGGTGCCGTTGAGGCCGGCGGAGGTGCTGACGGTGTCGAGGGTGAGCTCGAAGGGGAGCGGGTTTTGGGCTGGGTCAATCGTTCGGGGTGAGTGGGAGGAAGAAGGCGGGGAAGGGATAGGGCGAACCTTCGAAGGAGATGCTAAATTGGAGAGCGTTAAATTGCTCCTATTCAGATGCGAGTAGAGTGCGACGTACGAGACGAGGTTGTCGCTCAAAGTATCGAGCTACGAAATCTTAATTCCGTACATAATGAACTCAACGGAAATAACTACCGTAAGAGTGACCTCGATGCTCGTGACGAGCCCAATGCCGAGGGCGTCAATGACTTCGCCGAGGAGGTTGTCTGGTGTAGGAGCGGCGACGGCGAGGGAAGCCGCGAGGAGGCCAAAGAGGAAAGATTTGAAGGGGAGCATTTTGGGGGGTTTTCTTTTGTTGAGTTCACTCGGTCGTTGGTATGAAGCAGCTAAGAGGACGCCCCACGCGGTCCTAGCACCGGACGAGAGCATTTATACTTGTGCCGTGGGGAGAGTTCGCCGCAAGAAGAAACAAGGAAGAAGGAAGAATGGAACGCGACATGAGAAACGAGCATGTGCGTTGGACCAGGTGACTAGGGTGCATTTGATTTTCTTCGAGCAACTGCGAGGCGGGAGCGGTGCGGATACTGTGCTGTTCATAATTAGGGTGTGAGGCAAGCGAGAGGATAGACACTCGATCGCGAAGGATGAAGAAAATTAGGTTGGTTTTGGCCCAATTAAGCACTTTGTTCCCAGGATGTCTCAGGGCCCGGTCAAACGCCGCCATCTTTCTACGCAAAGCTGCATTGAATTGCGGCAGTTCCAGCGCTCCTGCGATTCCGGCAATTCGCTTGACACAACATCCGAGAGTAAATCTTGACCATGCGCTCCCTGAAAATATATCAGAAGCAAATCGGATGCACAAAGACAGCTGTTGAAGCGTTGTGCGTAGTTCGAGACCCGAGAGCGAGTGGCTAATTCCTCTTGAAGGCACTGAAGCGTCCACCGATGCGCCGCTCAAGCGGTCTTAGTGGGTGATTCACCGCCGAACTTTCCACTGGAGTCATCGGCATTAGCATTCTTGGATTCGCATCCGACGAGAAGGCCCAAGGGATGACAGAGCACAGAATAGGCTAGAAATCTTCGAGGGAGGAGGCTAGTTGTGTTCTCGTCGAGGAAAGTGCGTTATCCAGGCACTGGAGCGCAAATTACAGTAGGCTGAAAACAAACGGAGGAGGAAGGTCATTCGGGTTCTTGTCGGGGGAAGTGGGTCATCCAGGAGACGAAGCAAGGAAAAAACCCACGGGTTCTTGGAGGAAGAACATCAGACTTCTTTGTGGGGGGAGATGGGTCAGGTCATCCAAGTACCCGAACAAAAGACATCGTCCGCCATCGGCAGAAACAAATCACGGAGTGCGTTTACTCTAGGGAATGCCCTCGGCCGTCAGTGAGTGCATAGAGTAGACTGAGCAGGAGCCGCTTGTCCTCGGGAGAAATCCCACGGACGCATGATAACAGTTGTGAAACTGAATTGAAACCTGAGAAACATTGCAGGTAAGTAAAAGTTATATTAGTTAGAATGTCGCTGACCGGCTGATTTTATCCGCCGTTTTTCGAGGCTGGATGTCAGTGGCGGAGGAAGACCCATGGCGGTGGTACGCGCCTGCACTGTGTTGACTTTGTTGGCGCGGCGGGCAGTCCGTTCGATTCGGGCATGGGTCATGGGCTGGAAGTGTCTTTGTTTGTGCACCGCGTCCAGGGCTCCACCTCTCGCCGAGTCAACTTGTGTGCCGTTGTCGTCTTGAAAAAATACCATACATTTAATTAGGTTGCGAAGACAAAGCGCTGGGAGTAGGAAAGCCGTTGTAGGAGGAAGGATTTCTTTTGAATGCCATTATATGTGATAGGAGCCAGAGTTAAAAGGGCTGAGAGGTGTTATGTGGGTGACAAGTGCCATTCGGCGGCAAGAGAATTTCGACGTGACGAAAATTGAAATGAAAATCTAGATCTTTCGATCCTGATGCTCGGCCAGAATCTGGAACATAATATGTCGAGGTGAACCGGTCAGAAAGTCCAATGCGGCCCAGATACGCTGCACTGCATGGAAAAAAAACCCCGCGACATGGAAGTTAAGAACAAGGACGGATGTGCGAGTGTTTGCCAGACCGCTCATGAAACAACAAGGTCAACTAGATCACCTCTTTCTTTCGAACCACGATGGCCATCGATAAAGGTTTGCTTGTTTTCGCTCTCCCTGTAGTAAAGACACTCAGACTTTTTACAGTACTGGTGGGCGTTATTGGCGGCAGTGGACTATACAATCTGGGCAATTTGACCTTTGTGTAAGTGGGTCATCGACGCCGGTGGGGAAATTTCACCCCTCTATGCAGAAGAGAGGTCAACCCCTTAACTGTGCGTGTTGAGAACTTTCCCCTATATTTTCCAGGCATCCCAACGATTTTTCTAGCCCTGGGGATATCCTTCGTCGCCCATCGCCATCTCGTCACTGCCGTCTGGCGCGCTAGTTGCCTTCGTTGCGCGCCACGGTAAGGACCACACCATCCCGCCCTCCGCGATCCCCGCGCGCGCCAACATCGCCGCACTCAAGTCTCTCGGCGTAAGCACCATCATCGCCTTCTCTGCCGTCGGTTCTCTGCGCGAAGAGATCGCGCCGGGGGACTTTGCCCTCCCGTCGCAGCTCATCGACCGCACCAAGGGCGGGCGCCCCACCTCGTTCTTTGACGGCACAGGACTCGTCGCGCACGCTGGATTCAGTGACCCGTACTCACCCCACCTGGCCGCCTGGCTTACAGAGGCCGTGCGCGAGGCGCTGAAGGACGAGGGTCGGGGTGTGAAGCTGTGGACAGACAAGACGCTGGTGGTGATGGAGGGCCCGCAGTTCTCGACGCGCGCGGAGAGTTTGATGTACCGTCAATGGGGCGGAGACCTCATCGGCATGACGGCCCTCCCTGAGGCGAAACTTGCGCGCGAGGCGGAGATTAGGTGCGCTTTGTTCTTTCGTTCTCTACCTTCAATACTCATACTACTCCAACCAACAGCTTCGCCCTTATCGCAACCGCCACAGACTACGACGCCTGGCGTCCGCACGAGGCCGGCGTCACCGCCGCCGAGGTTGGCAAAATATTGCGCAACAATGCCGACACGTCGCGGCACGTCGCGGCGCACGTCATCGAGCGTCTCCTCGCCGCCGACAAGGCGCTGCTCGCGGAGGAGTCGGGGAATATGTGCTTCGCATTCATGGCTCCGCCCGGTGCGCACAAGAATGCGGCTTTGGCTTATGTGCTGCCGGAGTATTTTGAGGCGGCGTGAACGACCTTTTATGCGCGACTTAGTTGGGAAGAAGCTGTAAACTTGAAGTACGTAGAAATAGAGTCATTCCACAAGTTATAAAAACAACCTGCCGGCGTCCTGTTGGCGATTCGAAGCCGCTGGATGAATCGTTGACGTTTTCGAATCTTCGATACCGCAATACTTTCACGATTTGGGCCATCCTTCAAATCGGTGCTTAACGAAACTCGCAGGGCTCCCTCCTTCTGCATTGGTTTTGAGGTTGTGGAACCGACGCCTCGGGCACGGTGCAGCTAGGGAGCTTGTTCTTAGCTATGATGGTCACTAAAAAGTCAACTTGGCCGCGAGAACAGGTACAGGGAAGAGCGCCGAGAATGCGTTATTGGGGACGACGCTCGGACTTCGAATCGGTTGGCCAGCTTTCGAGTTTCTTGCGGATTTTCTGACCTTCGATCCTGGATGCAACGTTACCGCTCGCAACAACTGCTGTAAATCTAACACGGTTCAATTCTGCAGGTCTTCAAATGTCAATTGTCGGGTCTCGCCTTTTTCAATATACAGCAATCTCCGGATGTGTCTGTCTCACAACGCGTCATGCATCGTTCAGCCTTTGCATTGATGGATCAACTGAGGCCATGAACAGCACCGTTGTACAATAAGCCGTAACGGGGTGCTGCAAGGCGGAGCCGATTCAGCTGTCAATCTGAAGTATGGCGACGCCATTATCTTTGGTGCGAGCAAAGCATTCCCAGCCTTTTGAAACCAATTGGAAACAGTCGCGGCTCTGCTGAAGGATTGCCGAGATCCCCAAGTCTGAGCGCTCGCGCACACTGTGGTTGCAAAATCAAAAGCGTTCGAGCAGAACAAGAGGAGTGAATAATGCGTCTACTGACGCATGTCATTGGTCGAATAGCCTGGTGCCGTTAGACTGGTGACCAATCTGCACTAGAAAGCAAGCTTGTCGGTAGACAGACTGGTCGATCTGGATTAAATTTAGCGGGCCACGCCATCAGTCCTGAAACGTCATCGATTCGTGTCAGCATTTTTGTCATCGGAATGAGTCAAGGGATTTTCGAGTCCCCTTTTGCGCGCGTGAAAGGCCAGGAGGGAAAGAGGACAATGAAAACCCATATCTGTGTCAAAAACGGGGAGAAATACGGCCGAGGGACGGTTGAATTGCAGGATGAATATGGGGATGACAAGAAAACGATGACAGGAAAAGGCTGTGCTGGACGGCGGACCGACCCTCCGCCCACTGTTTCTGACACATTCAGATGACGTGGAGTAATTGATGGCTCGCTCCGCTAAATCTAATCCAGATCGACCCGGTCTCTCTATGAACGTTTTCCCACTTCAGAGAGAGATCGGTTACCGGTCTATGGTGCCGTGGTTGCTTCGCGTCGGCATATCTGGCGGCGTGTATCATGCGGCACGTCAGCCGATTTGCTCATCAATGCTGTCAGACCACGGGCCGACAGTCGCGTCGTGATTAACACTGTACCTCAGTAGAGGAGCAGGCTCGTCCCTTATTCGGATTTGAGTTTTGAGCTTCGCTGGAAATTGAACAATGAAACTAGGAGGTAAGTACTGATGCATTTTATTTCATAGGTTATCAAATTAAATTGCGGGTATAGTTGGCTAGGCATATTACGCCGTCAAGGTGCGAGGCTAGTTATAGCGAAAAGCGTCGCCCGAATAGCCGCTGCTCAGCAAGACTTTCCTAAGTATCTTCAAAAACTAAATGAACACCAACGTACCTGGGATCCGGATGCTGCGCAGACCAATCAAAGGAGTCGTTCCCGGGCATCGGAGTCGGGTCCGCAAAGAACGGTATCGAAGCGATCGAAGAGGGGATGGTCCCCCGCAAGGGGGTTGGCGCGGTCTGCGAGCGGTGGGGCAGGTATTGCTGATACGGCTGTGCAGGCTGCATGCCATAATCGGGTGGCCGAGGGTGTGAAGGTTCAGGGCGATAATAGACCCCCCGCTTTGACGGTGAGATTGAAGCGTCCACTCCCTGCTGTGGTGCAGTCGAGAGATCGGGGTAGTGCGCGCCAGAGTACCGTGGACGATAGTTCGGAGGCGGGGGACGAGTGTACGGAAGAGATGGCAGCGCACGACGGCCAAAGTCGGATTGGTGGGGCGATATCGATACCGGAGGGGAATCAGGGATATCGGAGGAGGTGAATTCGGGCGATCGCGAGGAGGTAGAGGACGCGTCGTGCTCCATGTCGGGGTATTCACACATTAGGTTGTGTTTTCTGCAGCGCGTGCAGGGAACTTTCGGTGGTTTCTCAGTGTTATATCCAGGTCCGGGGAAGGGGAGGATATGGCCGGTCGATGATGAACGAGGGATTACGGCGACCGAGGTATTCCGGTTGGCTACCGGACACAACGATGACACCGAGGGGGGAAGATGGTCGACCGGAGTAACACAACGCCACAGGACAATAGGGCGAGTGTACTATCCAAGCCACCGGAGTGAGGAGGAGAGTGAGGGGAGGATTCCGGTTACGGGGAGACCGGAGTGTAAAACCCAGAAGCAACTACAGAGCGCAGAAGCAACTTAATTATTAAACTGAAGAACAGGAGTGTAGTCTAGGTGTTTATATAGTACAGTACTTGTAATCTGAACATAAGGAGTTATATGAAATCCATGTGGAGATTCCTAACGGGATCACCTCATGTTGTTGAAGAACAAGGAAGTGTGAGAATGGAAGATGTAAAGCATGTGGAAGGAAGTAGAGACCATATGGTACGCACAGGATATACGAGGAACCATTCAGATAAGCTGCATTGCCTTGATAACGCGTCTCCGGGGATTCCGGGGACTCCGGAAACCCGGAGCTCCCGGAATCGCCTGAGAGGTTAGCGACTGTTCCGGAATGATTTCCCGATGGTGAGTTGCACGGATATAATAGTATCCCCCTCTTGGGTTCGGATCCCTAGACGAACATTTCGTAGTAAGGACCGGAGGGACATTGATTTGTGGTGTGCATTGCGTTGGAGGTGAATAAATGGAAAAGGAAGTGATTTGCATGAATGAGGAATTTTTTCATGATTTTCTTGCCCTTGATTTTGCCCAGTTGAAATATCTTCGTCGAAACCCGTGATCGGTCACGTGCCAACTAATCACGTGCTGTTCGGTTCTGTTTGTTGATTCCAATCTTGTCTCCGAACCACCACCACCACCGAACTCCTTCAACCATCTCTATGTCCTCTACCCACCACAACCCATCTGGAAGTGAAGGAGGAAGTGGGAAGGAACGAGGAGGGTCACCGGAGCGTGAGGGATCGCGTAGGGAGCAAAGTGAGGATACGGAGACCCGCCGCTTACTTGCGGAAGCAGCGCGTGCTGATGAGGCGGCCGCGCTGGAATTCGCGGACCTCATGAACAGCGCCGACATGGCGATTGCTGAACAGCGGGCGTGGGCGAAGGAGTTGAAGGCCAAGGAGAAGGCACTGGATAGGGCGGAGAGAAAAGGAAAAGCAACCAAGCGTCCGGAGGGAAGCGAGAGGAAGCGCAAGCGCGTGGAGCGTGTCGAGAGCGACTCCGACGTCGTTATGGTGGTTTCCGAGCCAACGGGAAGTCGCCCGCTCATCCGGAGACCCATCGGTGAAGGTGAGTACATCCTAACCGGTGGAAAATGTATTCCGGTTGATGTTACAACCTTTAGCTTGCGATGAGTGCACTCGGCGAGACGAGCACTGCTACCCGCAGCGCGAGGGGGGACCATTTTCGACTTGTGGGCGCTGTGCTGAAAGGCGCATTGCCTGCTCGTTGAACGCAGACGTTCCCCGGGCCAAACGCGTGCGGAAAGACGCGTCCGAGCGCAAGGGTCGTTCCCGGAGTCGGGGGAGATCGACTGCAGTAAAGAAGACTCGATCCCAACCAATTCGCCAGCGACCGGAAAGGAAGGAGACACCATCGCTGCCCTTGGAAGGCATTCCAGGTCCGTCTCTACATCAACTCCGGCTCCGGACTCCGTCGCTGGAACGGCGGTCGATGCAGAGCGAGTTGAGGGAACTCCGGAGTGATTTGGGCGAGACCATCCATCGTGCCGAGGAAGCTGAACGTCGTATTGAAGCTTTGGAGCTTTTAATGGCTGATCTTCGGAGCGAAGTCCTGCAGTTGACGCAGAAGCGGGATGGGGATAAAGAGGAAGGTGGACATGGAAAAGAAATGGAGCATTGAGATAATTGGAATGGATGTGTATTTTTTCTTGATTTTTTGCGAAATTGCATAAGTCCGTTTTGACGACAAAGATTCCGGAGTGATGATGAGCGAACCGGAATACACCGGAAAACACACCGGAGTGAACCGGAGTCTAAGTTTCCGGCCCAGGTTTGTCCGGATAGCGACGGTGGAAGTTTTCAATGTGATCTGCTGCGTTAAGATCGCTTGGTCGTACCCAGGAATATTGCTCGTCCGTGTTCTCATAACCCAACCACTCAACTTTGTAGAATAGGGGCTTCTTGAACCGCTTATCAAGCTTCGAATCAACGATTTGCTTGATTTCGAAGTGCTCATCGCCCTCGTCATCAATTTCCACTGCCACCGGAGGGGGTTCTTCACGTCCGGGGAAAGGATTTGGATGATGGGGTTCAAGTTGAGAAACGTGGAATACTGGATGAACTTGGGAAAGGGATTTGGGTAGTTTGATCTGGTAAGACGCCGCAGAAGGTTTTCCGATTACTTCGTATGGTCCAACATAAGTCTCAGTGAACTTCCGAGTTGGCCTCGTAGTGCTGAGGTACTTGGTCGTCACGAAAACTTGGTCTCCGACTTTAATCTCCGGATCCGGAGACCGGACTCTGTCTCCGGTCTCCTTGTATCGCTCCTGGGCGCCCTTGAGCGACTCCCGGAGGAATTCATGAAGATCCTGGAGGTTAACGACAAAGTCTCGGGCGTAGGTGTTGGCTACGTCCAACTCCGGATTGATGGTGATAGACGGATTGTAACCTTTGTTGGCGAAGAATGGAGAAATTCCGGTAGATGCATTCGGAGCGTTATTGAGAGCGAACTCGCAAAGCGGAAGGAGTTGGTCCCAATCATCCTGCTGATACGAGCAGAAAATCCGAATATATTGCTCAACGGTTTGGTTCATGCGTTCGGTTTGACCGTCCGCTGATGGATGATAACCGGAGGTATAGTGCATCTCCATGTTGAGAAGTTCTCCGAGTGACCGGAAGAAAGAGGAAACGAATTCCTTGCCCCGGTCGCTAGTGACATGCGACGGAACACCGTGCTTGGAAAAGACGTGAATGAGGAAGAGTTTGGCGAGGCGTTCAGAAGTGATGGTGACATCGCAGGGTATAAGGATTACCTGCTTTGACGCCCGATCAACGATTACCAGAATCGCATCGTATTCGCCGGAAAGTGGAAGTTTTTCAATGAAGTCCATGGATATCGAATGCCAAGGACGAAGAGGAACAGG
This sequence comes from Mycena alexandri, assembly GCA_029233265.1. NCBI lineage: Eukaryota > Fungi > Basidiomycota > Agaricomycetes > Agaricales > Mycenaceae > Mycena > Mycena alexandri. The sequence goes on along the minus strand of JARJCM010000320.1, from coordinate 86,085 downwards.
AAGGGGTCTGAGAAGGCCGTAGGGCTTATGCCTTGGAGCCTTGTTGCGCCGACAGGTGATACATGACTTGCAGTAATCCCGAACGAACGACCGGAGTTCGGGCCAGTTGTATTCCCGACGTACCGCCGCAAGGGTTCTGTTCTGCCCGAAGTGACCGGAAAGAATGTGATCATGCGCGTATTGCATAACACGTATCCGGAGTGCATCTGGTGCCTCACCGGGGACTTGCGGAACCCAAATGCGATTGTCGTACCGGAGCATACCGGAGTCATCTGTAGACCAGCGCTTGGATGTACCGGAGGAAGCGGCCTTGAGGCCTGCAATTCCAGTGGGGTCGGTGTGGATGTGAGTCTTGATATCGGAATGAAGCTGTCCAACATCCATAACCACCGATGCTCGAAGAACTACGTCTTCAAGGAGGGTTGCCCGGAGTGACGCCTCGAGCTGATCTTGCGAGAAAATAGGACGAAAGTTGTGAGGATTTAGCTGACCATAGTGCTTATCCCCCTCTTTTGGGTAGACGTCCCATCGTCTAGTAAGTGCATCGGGCTTTCCTCCGAGTTTTCCGGGCCGGAACCGGATTACCATGTTGAAATGGCAGAGGTACTCCGCCCACCGGACCTGGCGTCGCGTAAGTATCTTACTCGTCGCGAAGTATTCCAGGTTCTTGTGGTCGGTGACAACATCAACTGGGAACTCCGGTCCTTCCAGATAGTGACGCCACTGCTTAAAAGCGTCAAAAATGGCCAGGAGTTCCTTATCATGTGTGTCGTAGTTAAGTTCCGCAGCCACTAGAGTGCGCGAACGGAACGAAACGGGGTGGAGATCACCATCGTCGCCAATAATTGACAAAATGGAGGCGATGGCATAGTCCGAAGCGTCGGTCTCGACGGTAATCTGTCGACCGGGTATCCAGTGAGACAGAACCGGAGCCTCTTCGAACTTCCGCTTGAGAGTGTCGAAAGCGAGTTGACAATCACTAGTCCAGTCCCATCGGAGCGCTTTCCGGGTGAGACGTGTGAGCGGAATAGTGATGTCGGAAGTAATGGTAGATGAACCGCCGATAGAAATTACAGAAACCAAGAAAAGACTGTACATCTTTTACTTTCCGAGGAGTAGGCCATTCCGCTACCGCGGCGATTTTTTCCGGGGACATACGGAATCCGTCCGGAGACAGAATGTACCCGAGATATTCGCAAGTAGTCACGGAGAACTCACACTTGGGGAGTTTGCAGAATAGGTTATGCTGTCGTAAGCGCCGCAACACTTCCTTCACATGATTTTCGTGCTGCGATGGATCGTCGGAGTAGATCAGGATGTCGTCCAGATATACGATGACGATTACATCGAGCAAGTCGGCGAAAATCGTGTTGAGGAATCGTTGGAAGGCAGCTGGCGCATTGGACAGTCCCTCAGGGACAACCTTAAACTCATATGAGCCATAGCGGGTTCGGAAAGCGGTTTTCCACTCGTCTCCGGGAGCAATCCGGAGCAAGTGATATGCGTGCCGGAGATCGAGTTTGGTGTAAATTCGAGCCCGTCCAGGGGCGTCGAGTAAGTCGGCGATGAGGGGAAGCGGATACTTGTCTTTCTTTGTGATCCGGTTCAACCCTCGGTAGTCTACGCACAACCGGAGACTGCCATCCTTCTTCTTGGCGAACAGAATTGGAGCCCCGTGACTCGAAGAAGAAGGATAGATAAATCCAGCCTTCAAATTCTCGTCGATGTATTTTCGGAGCGCTGTTAACTCAGCCTCGGAGAGGGAGTATACATGGCCAATAGGAGGGAGTTCACCGTCGATCGTCTCGATCTTGAGATCGAACTCTCGATGAGGAGGAAGCGAGAATGCTTCCGACTCCGAGAAGACGTCGGCGAATTCGTGATAGGGTTCAGGCAGTCCAGTTAGGTCCACAGCAGCGGTCGAGACTCCCCGGAGCGAGACATCGTCCGGAGGTGTTGCGCGCAAGGTATACTGAACGGTATCCTTGTCTTTAAGCAACACTCGATACGCAGCAGCGGATACCAAAGACACTGGCGGAGGAGTAATGAATGGACGAGGCGTAGTCGCCTCCGGGGTATCCATTGAAGGATCTAGAGTACTCCGGTCAGGACCGGAGTTTGCTGGCGCTCTTCCAGCACTATCCATAGAAGGATCGAGACTATCCATAGAAGGACCGGGAACCGGAGTAGTCAGCCCGATCGGTATAGGCACTGCGGAGGGATAAACCTCTTCCGGAGTAGCCTCGTCCGTAACCGGAGCTACCGAAACAGAATCCAGCATTTTTGCCGGAGGTGTCGACAGGGATGGACCAGAGGGAGTAGGTCTGAATGAGATAGAGGCCCGCATCCAGTCAATCAACGGATTGAAGCGGTGGAGCCAATTGTATCCAAGAACCATTTCACAAGGAGAATCCAGACGGGTGACGTAGAAGTCCTGCGAAAGGACTTCTCCGGTAGGAAACCGAATCAATAGATGCAGTTTCCGGTTGATTATTGATGAGGAGCCGTCGAGGTACCGGAGTTTTACTGGGGGCACTGAGTACGGAATAAAGCCATTTGATTCCACAAATTTTCTAGATATAAAACAATGAGAAGAACCAGAGTCAATAAGCGCACATATCAGGGAGTTGAATCCCGCAGCAATTCGTGATACACTGGACGGCGGAATGGATGAACATTCCTCCGTGCCAGACAGAGAGGATTTAGATAATATGAGGGATGGGGCAAGGTCAACGTAAAGGGCATTAGAGGAAAGAGCGGACGCGTTGAGACGCACCTCAGGGAGATCCCCGGAGTCAACGCAACCCGGATGGGGATCGGAGGTATAATCCGGATTGCTAATCAATTTTTTGACGACTCCGGAGTGGACGCATCTCCCTGCGGGGGCATTCCAGCCTGAGCGGAGCGACCGCTGGCTTTTTCCGGTCGCTTCTTGCAATCCTCGGCCGAGTGACCTTGGCCTCCGCAGTACATGCAGAGGTTGTTCTTGCGACGACGTTCACGTTCCGCCTCCTTGATTTTACCATCGGCGCCCAGTTTGTCAGCATAGGGCTTCGAGGGGCCAGCCTGCTTGTTGGCTTGGCCACCCTTACCTCCGGCTCCGGGACGATTCCCGGGGTTGGAGTAGGGAGGAGGAGCGGTCGAGTTCCCAGGCGGTTTGGTATTGTTTCCGCCCTTTTGTTTCTCCTTCTGCTTGCCGGAAGCTTTACCGGTGCGGTCTCCGGTGTTGTCCGGAGGACCGGAACGATTACCGGAACGACCAGCAGCAGCCTGCTCTAGTTCCCGCTCGCGCTGCTTCTCTGCCTCACGTCGATGATACCAGGCATCGATATTCCGGGCCACCATCTTCACCCCCAAGAGGGTGTTGTTGTGGGTGTGCCGGACCATCTCGTCCTTGATGCGACGGGGAAGGCCTTCGTAGAACTGATGCCGGAGAGCAGCGTCACCCCAGTCCGTGAGACTGGCCAGGGTGTCGAAGGCGAGAACGTAAGTTGCGATCCGATCGCCATTTTTCATGCGACAAAGACGGATGTGATCCTCCGCATCACCAACCGGATCATGGGGTCCGAAGTTGATGGAAAGTTCCTCGATGAAGCGAACAAAATTATTATCCCACGCCGGGACTTTGGTATTGTATAGGTTCGGCGTGAACCACTGCTGAGCGATGCCGCGGAGATAAGATATAATGAAATAAATCTTATCGTCGTCGGTGGGGAAATCTTGGGTACGCTCGGCAAAGTGAAGATAACATTGGGCGAGGAAGGAAGGCAATTTGTCCGGATCGGAACCATCAAAGGTGTCAGGGTTCCTGAGATTAGATTTGGTGGAACGAGGAGCTCCGGCATTCCGGGCCCAAGTTGTCATAACCTGGGAGAATTGCTGGAGGGTATCCCTCATGAGCTGATTATCTCCATCAGGAGTGCGGGAGCGACGACGGGGCAGACCTCCGCCACCTCCACCGCCTCCACCACCACCGCCAGGAGGAGAGCCACCTCCGGGAGGAGAACCACCAGGGCGTCTGGGGAATCCTCGACCGGGGGGCCTTCCTCTGCTGGGAGAACGTCTTCCATGACTGGAAGGCGAGTCACCACCACCGCCTCCATCACCCCCAGGTGCCGGAGCGGAACGTGAGCGGGATGCCTGTTGACCGGAGTGGTGGGAACGACTACGGGATCTTTGACGCGATCCTGCGCCGATTGGAGAACGTGCTGGTTCTCCACCCGTCTCTTCCGGTATGACGTTCGTGGCTGCCTGGTAAATAGGAGCAAATCCCAATCCCGGAGTTGCCGGAATCGGAGAATCATCGAACGCGGGCGTGAGAGGTGTGATCGGATGACGTGATGGGGTGTTGGGAGGAATGACAGTTCCAGGAACGTTGACTGGGTTTGTTGCCACAGGTGGCAAGGAACGGCGTACCGTTACTCCGAAGGGAACCGGAGTCGATCGCGTTCCGCTGGGCCGCAAACCTGGATTGGCCATGAGTCGAGCGGGAGAGGGTAAGGGAACCATGTTGCTGTAGAGCCGTGATTTGCGACGATCAGAGTCGTCAGGTTGGTCGTCGTAATGAGACATGTCGTAGGATTGATTGATTTTGAGTAGCGTGGATAGGTGAGTTTAATAATACTGTTATATCCAGGTCCGGGGAAGGGGAGGATATGGCCGGTCGATGATGAACGAGGGATTACGGCGACCGAGGTATTCCGGTTGGCTACCGGACACAACGATGACACCGAGGGGGGAAGATGGTCGACCGGAGTAACACAACGCCACAGGACAATAGGGCGAGTGTACTATCCAAGCCACCGGAGTGAGGAGGAGAGTGAGGGGAGGATTCCGGTTACGGGGAGACCGGAGTGTAAAACCCAGAAGCAACTACAGAGCGCAGAAGCAACTTAATTATTAAACTGAAGAACAGGAGTGTAGTCTAGGTGTTTATATAGTACAGTACTTGTAATCTGAACATAAGGAGTTATATGAAATCCATGTGGAGATTCCTAACGGGATCACCTCATGTTGTTGAAGAACAAGGAAGTGTGAGAATGGAAGATGTAAAGCATGTGGAAGGAAGTAGAGACCATATGGTACGCACAGGATATACGAGGAACCATTCAGATAAGCTGCATTGCCTTGATAACGCGTCTCCGGGGATTCCGGGGACTCCGGAAACCCGGAGCTCCCGGAATCGCCTGAGAGGTTAGCGACTGTTCCGGAATGATTTCCCGATGGTGAGTTGCACGGATATAATACTCAGCAGATATACAGCGAACCTTTCGTTTCCTGTAGATGTAGAAAGAATGGGTTGATCAAATATAGCCTTGTTCGAAGTAGACTCCTTGCCTGCAGTTGAAACATGCAATGAGAGTGCGTCGTCGTTGTTGGAGGGAGAACGGCGCCGGGCGCTGCGAACTTTGGCCAGGTGCCGTTGAAGTCGCCATCTTGGATGGCTGATAGTTTTGAGCACCACACTTTATAAGTACGACGCGGATTCAAAGCAAGCTGGACGATCGACGAGCGCGGGAAGTCTGATGGAAGATTGTGGGCACCAAGACGTTACTAGTAGAGCTGAGACACAGAACAGTCGCGGAGCGTTCCATTAGAACTTGAAACTATATGTGCCAGGACACTAAAGACCAAGATACAGAACAGATTGCCGCGGAGGTTTCCGTTGGAACTCTGTGCCAAACACTCCGGCAAAGAGAGCCTTGAGCCATCTATTTTGATATGATCTGCTTCTCTACCCACGGTTAATTGAAGTCACATTGTCCTTTGAATTAGTGCTGTTGAGTCAATGCGTCCTCTGTGGTGCCGTGCAAATCCGGTGTCGGAATCCTTCTGATCGGCGGTACGTACCCTTCAAAGCGCATTGCGAATGATTCACGGATCGTAGCAGGCGCTGCACCGTCCGCGTGCACAAGGTGATAAATATCATTTAATCGGTCTATGAAACGTTCAAAGCTGCGTATGGCATCAGCAGAATAGTTGATTAGTGTTCGCAGCTTACCAGTTGTTTAAATTTTGGGGCGTGGGACAGCATTGTCCACGAATGCTCTCGTTTTCAGGCAGAAAGAAGACGGATGCGTAGTCGTAACGTGCCCTCGCATTCTGCTCGATGTCGGAGCAAGGGTGAGAGCACATGAGAAGAACACAGCGTTGCACAGCCATTCACCATAGGCGATCAATCAACATTCCATTTACCCGGGACCTTGCCGGGACCCAACTCGGATTTATAGCTTCTAAAACGTTCCATTTGCACCCTTCCATTTTCTGCTTCATGGATGTTACTTGCGGGCAGAACTCCAAAGACGCGGAGACAGATGAATACTGACACTCCGAGTCGGAAGCAGTGTTATGAGACATGCACACGCTCAGAACATCGGGGGCCCCACATCGCGAGAAGTCCTACATAGGGTCTCAGCCGTTTGAGTGGTATCAGACGGTATTGGGGGTAATGGTTGAATTATTTCTGAATCGGACAAAAAATGTGTTGAGCTCATGCTTTCGCTCTGAATGGGGTCGATCAATAATATTAACCAGACGTCTGGCAAGGGCAACGACTCACTCCCTTTCTTGACCTGAGACGTCTTCAAGCGCGGGTGCCAGCGGGCCCCGTTTCTGCCCGTCAAGCGAACTTGAGAGCTTCTCGGCCAACTTCACCTACATGCTCTTTGAGATCGCATGCCTAGGTAGATAGGTTTTACGTAGTTCCCTCAGAGAATCAGCACATACTTGGATTACTCACTCATAAAGACGACGCACCTGCAGGTACCCAAATAACCTTCCCGCCTAGGCTCAGCGCGAGGAGGCCTTGATATAAAACCACGGGATTCATGCTGGGGGCCAGGTACTTGGACACGACGCGGTATGGTATGGGCACTTTGTTACTCAGAGTATTTAAGGCTTCTCATGGGGTTGATGGAATCGGCCAGGTGACGGCGGAGAGGCAGACTGCGATTGTTAGAGTTTGCTGCATGATGAATGGAGGGATGGTGAAAGTCCAATTTATACTCGGAATCATTGATCGGGGAGCCGTCAGCTCAAGCAGAACCAGAGGGCAAGGGAGTTGCTCAGTACGAATATTCGCACTGTAGCGCAGCTGTAGCGGTCTACAAATCACATGTCCGAGTCCATGGTAAGCTAATAATCAAGTAAGTAACCGTTCAAGCGCAAAGCACTGATACCTCTAGTTGGCTCGCAACGCCAGGGCACGCCCAACCGGTCTACCAATTATCGAACTTCCACGTAACGGACAGCCTCCCCGGTGTCATATCAGCCAGCGCCGTATTGAACGCAGCCGGCGTCAAGTCAATGTCCCCCACCGCGCACTTCTCGCACCGGTCCACGATCCGCACCTGATTGCTCTTCCCTTCATGTGTGACGGTCGCCGTGAGTGGAACGTGGCACTGGACGATGGGTGAGGTGCTGCCGACGCCGCTGATTTCAGCGTACCCAGCGACGGAGGTCGTAATGGAGGATACGGTGGCGAAGAGGCCGGCGGTGTTGAGGAATTTGCGACCGGGGACGAAGGGACCGCAAATTGGGTTCCTATGGGGGTGAAGAGGAGAGTTATTAGGGAGAGATGCGGATGTACGAAGAGGAGGAGGTACGCACCGATTCTGCTCGGCACTCGCACCTGGCCAGCTGTTGGAATGATATTTGTGAGTCCCCAGAATTTACACGGAGCGAGAGATACACTGACGCATCGAACATGAGCTTGGAGACCGCCGCGGTGAACGAGTTGTCGTCGTAGACGTCTCCACATGCGCCGAGACCTTGGCCACTAGACATGATGAAATAAATCAGTGAGGATCAAACGAGCCAACGAGCCAGATGGGACGAAGATGAATGTCATTCACTGACTGTGCGGGCAAAACAGTCCGCACATCACACATCGTGTCAACATCTTATTCCGCAGCCCACATAGAAAACCCCCAAAAAAGGGGGTTTTTGGCAAGTAGGCTTCGCAAAAGAATCTAACAACAGAGTGACAGCACGCACTAGTAGGTCATGTCCCCAGTGTGAGACTGGGCGAAGAAGGCATTTTCAGAGTTGTCGATTGCTTTGGAAAGTTCCTCGAGATACGGGTCCGAGCCACTGGCAACGGTGGATGTAGGTTGGAGCCCAGACCGGGTGGCAGTCGGCCAGTGTGCGGGTTTGACGGGTTTAAAGTCGCCAGCGGCGGCACTTCCGGTTCCACCTGACGAGGAGGAACTCTTCCCCAACGAGGGGGACGAGCCGGAACCCTGCCCCGGTGAAGAGGCGGCGGGCTTGGTGGATGTGGCGGACGATGTGGCCGAGATCTTAGAAGAGAGGGCGCTTAAGTCCTTCTTCTGGCACGACCGACGGCTCAGAGAGGCGCGGCGGAAAATGAGGGCAGCGGCCTGCGGCTCCCTGAGGCCGAGCTGGTGGTGACGCTTGGCGATGTGCGTCTGGCCATGCGAAGAGGCGTTAGCGAGGAGACCAAGTGCGAGGAGGAGGACGGAGGAGGCGGGAAGTTGAAAGAGCATGGTAACTAGAGAGAGAGGGGCGCAGCGAGGGCGCAAAGAGAGGAGAAAAAAGCGGTCGTGTTTGTAGAGAGAAGGAGAAGAGAATTAAGCGACGGTTCAAGCTTTCCGAATTCATCAATGATCATTGATCATGCAATGATCCTGGCTGATCCGCTGATGTTTTCCCATGCACTGCTTTCAACTTGTAAGTCCTGCTTTCACAGTTGGGTGGAAGAAATCAAGAAGAAACAGGAGACGAGATCTGAACGAGAGCATACAATATTCGCACTAATATTCCTCGCCCTCGATGGAAATATTGAACGACGAGATAGTCCCAAAGTTTCAACACTTGGTCGGAAATTCCCCCACGACTCGAGTGCCAGTGTTCGTCGACTGAAACCGTAGCTTCAAACTTCCTTGGTAACCATTTTACTCTCCCCTCGGTTCGTCCCCCACCCTCTGTATCTCATTTCAACCGTATCTCGAATATCAAGTGCTTTTCTCCAGCCGGTCGATGTCCAAGGATACTGTGAGCCAATACTTCTATGCACCGCGGACTTGTTGCGTGGCGTCTGGGATCACTTCTTGTGAGGATAGCCCGCCGGTCGGGCTTCGCTTCCCCCTGTCCGAACTTATTCTCTCGCTGAACTGTTTTTGCCTCTCTTTCTCGCCCTTTGTGTAGCAGCATTGCAATTGCGTACCCTGTATCGGAAGGTGGGAGACTGAAATATCTACAATAATATACATTTGAGTTTCTGGAATGCGCGGAATACATATGAAAGTGAACGAAAATAAATGAAATAAAAAATCACATAACCACTCAAATAGGTGCGCGGCACCAAAATTCCAGCTCCATTCTCGACTCCCACCACTCGCATTCTCCCCAAACATCAAATCACCTCTCCCCTCCCACCACCTAAAGCCTCATACCGATACCCCCTGTCAAAATGCGTGCATTAACATCCATCGCCTCCCGCCCCTCCGGCGTCGTCACCTCCTCCTCGGGCTCAAGGGGACAGAAGTACCCCGAGAAGGAGCGCGACAGCTTGCGCCGCACGCGGGGCTCCACCGAGGGCGAGACCGTGATGGTCTCCGCGCTGAATGCCGCGTTGGGCACTTTGGCGCCGTACTTGGTGCACCGGATGCCGAACGCGGGGGGTGGAGTGGAAGCGTCGGGGGTGTGAGGACGGGTGGATTCCTCTGCGGACGGAAGAACTGAGCCTTCGTCGTGGCGCACGGGGCGCTCTATGGAGGAGGCCGTGGATCGGGTCCGTGGGTGCAGAATGCCCGGGATTAATTTCCTCAGCAAGCTGGGCCGGCGCTGCTGCAGTTGCACCGGTGGTGCGACCTCAGGTTCGTCCACCAACACATCCGGAGCACTATGATCCCGGACAGCTCGCAGTGGAACGATTGAGCTCCGAGCAGTGGGGATGACAATCACGCTACTCGTCCCCAGGTATGTGCTCTTGGTGCGATGAGTCTGCGTGCGCGATCTTCGTGGACCAGCTGGAGCCATCGTCGGCGGAAGTGAGAATGTCAGCAATTTGAAATCATCAAGCGTGAATTGCTGGTCAGAGGGGGAGTCGAGACGTAGGAAGGAATCCTGCGGTAGTTTCGACCGTCCAGCTAACGGGAGCCGGCTCGCGGTGTACTGGTCGACGGGGTGAAGCTGGGCGATGGTCGACATCGAGCGGTGAGTAGTGGAATGGGAGGGTTGAACAGGTGCGAACAACGCCTTGAGATAACAGCATTGCAGGATAATAAACCAATCCTAAGATGATATCCGCGGGCGTTCAGTCGCCCCAGTTCATCGCCAATCTGTCCATCTTCCTGTCTCATACGAACGGGTTCTTGCTTGCATCACCTATCTTTAGCCGCCTTCCCAAGACGTTTGGGACAGCGCCACCGCCTTGACAGCATAGTTGCCCTCCGGTCCTGATGTGCACCTTGAATGACGGACCGCCTAGCTATAGACCTTCGGGAAAAGCATGTGATGAGCTTGAACAGAGGATGACCTCGAGAAGCCTCGGAGAAGGATTCGAGTTCATCAGGAACCAGAAGATCGGCAGGGTATCCTGATCCCTGATTTTCCTGCGGTTGTTACCGGTAGCCTTGGTGAGACCCGTGGATCAGGATGTACAGTACACTGCAGCCAGGATGAATGTGCAAATCAAGGGTTGGAGATGCTGGGATCGTTGTCCGTCCACTGTCGGTTCTCAGCCCAGCACTGTCCCCGGAGATCCATCGTTGCTGTCTGACGGAGGGATGAATGCGTCGAAAGGATACGGAGGTGACTTTAGGATAGTTAGAATGGAGGTCCAAGAGGCCAAAACCGTGGAACAAGGCTGGACGCAAGAGAGGCGCCGGATCAGTGACATGTTTGCACCAATGTGCGTCGTGATCGGATAGTAAGCGCCACGGCCGAGAGATTCTTTCTGTAATACTTACTACCTACCTACCTACCTGCCCTCATCCCCAACTCCGAGTCATCCCATCATTGAGTCTTGATGTTGGCGCGTAACCAGCACTTCCGCGCTTCCTCACTTCCATGTTCTTTCCATCTACATATTCAGAGTCATTGGCAAATGGAGCTCGCCCTGGCGCGGATGCAGCTTGCTTTAAAGAAGTGAGGGCTTTTCGAGGAAGATAAAAATGGACTGCGGACATCAACCAGTAAGTCAAGGTTCGATTCGGCCGTCGATGTCAAGTATGGCGACGCCATTGTCTTTGGTGCGAGCAAGCATTCGCAGATTCTGGACACGGTGGCGTGGCTCAGGCACGGTTCTGTGGGCGAGATGACGAAGGCCACGATCGACGAGATTTGGAAGGTGGTAGAGTTTGTGGCGCCGGTCGACATTTCAACGATTAGATTAGGCTGCTGGGCCAAGTAAATTCTATTGCCATGGACTCCAGTTCGCATTGAACCATGAGATGAAAGTTGGCCATTACTGATGAGATGAGTCCATTCTCTGGCGGTAGAGGGGGACCTTGGATTATAAATTATTGGAAGCGGCTCGAAGGATGGTATGTGAACAATGGGTAAGCAAAGAAAGCTCGAAGAAAGAGCCTGGACTTCGTCCCCACCACCCGCGCCTCGATGTAGAGTCGGGCGAGTCATGCAGGAGAAGCGCCACCGGCGCCTATTGCCCCACACAAGGCGGACGTGCGCGCCGCGAAGAGGGCGTTAGGCAGGGGCGGCGCGAGCGCGTATGGATGAATGCCTGTCAAAAGGAAGACGAGTACGCTGCGTCGCTAATCGCAGACCGGGAGCAAGCCGGACACAGGCGTCCTAACGGCCGAATCGAAGGTATGAACGGAAACGGAGTGAAAGAGGGCAACGAAGCTCGAGGCTGAGGAAGGCCTCCCGCCGCCCGCCCCAATCCGGAGTCGGGACGAGTCATGCGCCCTAACTGAGAGTCGTCGCGAGTCATGCGGATAAGCGCCACCAGCGCCTAATCGAGCACGATGTGCAAGTATCGCAGCGTCGCCGAGAGGGGACAGCGACATATTAAGCCCTGTAGATGGACGCACGGTATCGCCGCAGACCCGGAGGACATGTAATGCACCCCGCGTCATCCTGGCCGCACCCCTTTTTCGCACCAGTCCGCATCCGCCCTTTCTCTTCGTCCACGACCTCCACGACGCCCCGCGCACCCCGCGCTCCTCGTCTCCAAGAACGTCGAGAACGAAAGGGACGAGACCCTGCCTCCCAAAAAGGCAAGCCTCGCGCGCCACGTAAAAACGCCCACCACAGTGACACGCAAATCCTTGGCAGACAGAGAAAACACAGAAACAAAATAGAAAACACACACACCTCAGCTGGAAACCGCACCCTCGAGCGCTTGCGCATCCCCGCCCCTGCCAGGTAGGGCTCTGTTCTGGTGCGGCCTTCAGAAGCATTCCCTTACTCGCAGACGCTGGAAGGAGCTTGAATTTTCCACTGAGAACGCCGAACCAAGAGGAGGAGATCCAGGGTTTGTGTTTGAGGGAGTTGGTCAGCCAATGGCAGTTTGTTTGCAGGCTTGAAGAGCCTTGAAGCACACAGAACGTTGCAACTTGGACGGCAGAGGCAACATGACGGTAGAGAGCAAGAAGCAGGATTGATCTCATCATTTTCGGCCCGGACTTCCGTCACTTGCCTTTAACGTCGACCTCCTTTTCGCATCTTCTGTGTCTCCTTCGGCGTCAAGCTGTGTCTCTTCACCTTGAATTCACGATGTCAGTTCTCGACGATACCACACAGAGATTCAATATTCACAGCTGGCTCCGCATGCGCATCGGACGATTGAGATAGGCAGACCTGGTATCATACCAGGTCTGCCACCCAATGTTGTACCCTTAGTTCGCACTGCCAGTGTGATAACTGTGCTCCTGGAAGATAACACCTTGCAGTAGCCCGAGAACAGGTTACAACCTTGCTTAATTTCTCTATCACAGAATACACTGCTCAAGGCAGGTCTAGGCCCAAAAATCCGGTAGATCTGACCAACTGCCGAGATCACAAAGCATATTCAGTGGCACTGTCCAGAGCAACGACAGCCGCTGGAACCATCATCCTCCAGGACTTTACGGCGGATAAAATTACATGTGGCATGCCTGGATATCTTCGCCAGGAGCTGCTTGACGAGATAACAAGGTTGCAGTACGCTGGAACTTTGCCCAGGTCAGTGACTGGCCTATATCGGAGGCAGCTTCTGTGTTCATATACAAGATGGAAAGGTAACACAGCGGATCCTGTACATTTCCATCCCTCAATGCAGAGCACCGACGGCGAACGAGATGTTAAACAGCTGAATAGGTCGTTCAATGATTATGCTGAATGGAGTACCTCTGGTTCACAGGCTCAAAAACACAGATGCGGAGCTGAGGAAATTGAGGAAGCTGCAAGGAAGAAGAGGAAAAATGATTATACCATAGGGCCAGAGCGTTTGACTGAGATGATCCGTTCTCCTGAATTTTATCCTGTAGGATTTGTATGGGATGCAGTGGACCATAGCTGTGGATATGATGCCACATTTACCATACTAACTAATATATGGAGGGAAAATCTGCACCGCTGGTCATTGACCTTTGGTGCAATGAGTCCACTGTTGAGTCATTTTGCCTTGTTGTTGCAGGAGGCAGCAGGTGGTCTGATCACCTTAGAGATTGCACGAGATACCTTGCACCAAGAAATGCACCTACTGCAACCGGCAAATTTTCCATAAGGTCAGGTAGGGACCACCATTGACAGAATAATATCTGTATTAGTCCCTGTAATCCAGACACATGCGGTAGGTAGACACAATTGATCTGAACCATGAATAATTCCCATTGTTCAACCATTACGTGTTCACCATACCCAGTGATCGTCAATTGCGAAATAATCCGACAGGTGTCCCTATTGACGTTTGGTTGAACGATCATCTAGCTTCATGCTTTGTACATTGTCCAGCATGTGCAGATCACAGGGTACGATCAACAATGAAAATGCAATATGTGATAGAGTCACTGCCTGAGTTGTTCATTGTGAGTGTCGATAAAGATGGTTTGAGCTTCTCGCAAACCCTCAGCTTCGATGTTGCCGGTGTTATGTCTGTTCTCAGGCTGAGGGGTGTAGTTTACGGCGGGGGCGCACATTTTACCGCCAGATATGTCTCGCCGTCAGGGGTAGTTTGGTTCAATGACGGAATGACAACAGCAAGAGATTGTGTTGAGGAGGGGCAGCTAAATGCCTTGCCCCCAGATTATATGTTCTATGCAAGAGGTAAAAAACCTAACCCTATATGCGAAGGTTTGATACTAATGCGAAGCATGTTCTAAACTGTCAGCGGAGCTCTGGCAAAAATACCGGTAATGCATTATAATAATAGAATAAGTGCTCTAGTGCTGCGCCAGGGGGGCTGATCGAAGTTAGTTAATAACCCATCGACGTCCCACGCCTAGTACCGCCACCTTCTCCCGTGAAGCTTCGCCTTGATGGCTTCTCCTCATTATACCTTCGCCTACAGCGACCACAATTATCCTGCTGTCCAATTGACTCACCAACAACTCTATCCTTATTTCTTAACACACTTACAATATCCCAGTCCAACCGTGGTTCACACAAAGCGGGCTCAATTGAAGAACACCCTGTCAGAGGTGTTTGTACTATGGATTTGAACCAGCGGGCTGTTTGGATTCAAAAGTGATCTTCCTCGATCTCCATCTTGATAGAAAAACTACCTGCAGAGAAAAGAGCGAATCAAAGTGAGGCCCCTACAAGGGTAACAAACCCTCATTTTTAACTTGAGCATTGGGGTGCATTTGACTTGTTGTGCATATGCATCTCGGTGTTGCCACCTAATACTTAGTTGATAATCAATGTACCTAATACAATGTTCAATCGACGACCACTCCACTCTCTATTTTCGAGTATGGTGTCAGACATCAACATACAATGGTAGTGCCCAGCCGCAAAGCGGCTTCCAAGGACTCGTACTGCCACCAGGCGGAGCAGTGGCCCCAAAGCCTAGTGGAGTCGATGTGGAGCTGCGAAAAGTGTTCGTTTTTTATCCTCCAGTTCCAATACTGGAGTGAGGACATGGCAGAAATATTGTTTGACGCGACTAAAGGCCATCGTCGCTTGGGAGAAGTCTTACAGCTGTTTTCAAAAAGTAGACGGGTCTAATAACGTGGGGCACGTGGGGCCGTTCGTTTTGTGCTTACCTCTGTTGACTGATTGATGCACCAAAACGACGTCATCGCGGTCCCTCCACTCTCCTCAGCTCGTAAATTCTCCTGTGGTCTGGATACAATGCTAAGTAGACCAAGGGTATGGCTTCCCTATCCTATTCCCGTCCAAAAAGATTGTGGTTGAGATGATTTGAGGCGGTTTCGGAAGGTTTCGGAAGATCGGACTCGACAGCCGAGGATCAATCGGTCAACAAAGGTAAGCACAAAACGAACAGCTCCACTTTATCAAACCCGTCTACTTTTTTAAAACCCGCTGTAGTCAGGTGCTGTCCGCGTCAACATCGCTCACCTGATCGTATTTCCGGATGACGCTGTCTAGCTGTGGAGCGTCGTTTTCGAACTCATTTTTCACAACTCTCACTTGTTTTTCACAGGAAATTTGGCCTGTACCGGTTTCCTGACTCCTCTAATGTATGTATCCTCCTTGTTTCGTCTATCCCGGTCTTTGAGGTCTTGCCCAAGACGCCAAGACCCCAAAGACCCCAAAGACAAGCATCAGCAAACCCTGATTCCACTATGGGTGCTATGTAGTGCTCTGTAGCACTCCAGAGACATGGACCTTCACTACAGCACTACGGGTCACTACAGGCCACTATGTAGCACTATGTAGCACTCTGTAGTGTCCTGTAGTGCCGAAAAAATCAGGGTTTGCTGATTGAACCGTCCAGGAAAACGGGGATTTGTCGGCGGTCGCACACACACATTCTAATATTGGGAATCCGCTGAATCATGGGAAGCACTGGATTATTCATCTTCCAGGAAAACGGGATCTAGCGCCATAACGGGACCGCGCCGTAATCTACCTACCTACCTACCTACCATAAAACGGTTTGAATGCGTTGCGAAGATCCTCAAGCTCATTTACTTCCCAACATTCAAAAACACTTGGAACCATAATGACAATATCGACTGGACCTACATTTACCTTTGCCACCACCGCTGACGATGTTGCAACGGCCTTCCTGGACGAGATCAAGGGCAAAAATGGTTCGGGTAGACTCTTCCTCGCGCTGCTGCTTATTCTGACAACTACAAAACAGTCCTGGTCACTGGCACATCTCTGAAAGGACTTGGCTTTGAAGCTGCCAGGGCCATCGCGAAGTACGCGAATCTTGTGATTATCACCGGGTACAATGCCGAGAGGTTTTGAATCTCTGTCCAGTGTCAATGCACTCCCTAAATTTCCTCTCAGGCTCAAGCTCTCTGAGGAAGCAATCGAGAAAGAAAACCCACAAGCAAATGTCTACCCTCTCGTGCTTGACCTCTTGTCGTTCGCCAGTGTGCGCAAGGCCGCTGCCGAAATCAATGCCCAACCGGAGCCGCTGCATGTAAGATCACTCGCATTCCATTTACTCCACCAACTCAAACAGTGGCACCTCAGGTGTTGATCAACAATGCGGCTTCTTCCTTCGTGGACTTTAAACTCACTGAGGACGGGGTCGAGACGCAGCTTGCCACGGACCACGTTGGTCCTTTTCTATTCACAAAACTGCTCACCCCCAAGCTCCTCGCTTCCGCGACGCCGACGTACACACCACGTGTTGTGTTCGTGTCGAGTGAGGCTCAAGCATTTGGGACCGGTGTCGACTTCGATGTGCTTGAACATCCTGACCCAGCCAAGTACTCTACGCTGTTGGCGTACGGTCAAGCCAAGTCGGCCAATGTCCTCACAGCGATCGAATTGTCGAAGCGATCCAAGGGGAAAATTAATGCCTACAGCCTCCACCCTGGCAGTAAGTGTTGCATCCGCCGTGCTCTTCCGGCTGAGCTGAATTTATCGGGTCGTAGTGATTTTCACAAATGTTCATGAGAAAGACGGCTCAATTCCTATTTTGCAAGATTTGGGTAGGTCCCGAGTGTTTTTGTTCAATTCCCTCTATTTACCGTCCCCAGGCTTTTTGGATGCGGACAAAAAGGCCGTTGCTAAACATCCTTGGAAAACGATTCCACAGGGTGCTGCCACGTGAGTTGAGTTTTTCACATACAACAGCGCATATTGACATTGTCTTTACTAGCACTGTTGCCGCAGCCTTTGATCCTCGTCTGAATGGCAAGTTGCAGCTTCCTTTCGCTCCACGCCCCTCTCATCCTTCTCGGTTGCAGACAAGCCGGGTGCCTACCTTGACAATTCTACCGTTGCAAATCACTTGATTGCACCGCACAGTTCTGACCCCGTAGGCCCAGCTTCATACAAGTGCCGTCCTGATAATTGACACTTGTAAACAGGTGAAGGCGGAAAAATTGTGGAGCGTCACGGAGAAGATTATCGGAGAGACCTTCGTCTTCTGAGTACCAAATGGTAGCGCCCGCATTCCTCCAGAAACATAGATAAAACCTCATAACACCCTTATAGCGCATTCTTTACTGTACATCCACTACCTCGCCGCCCCAACCTCAGAATCCTCTCCGTGCCAGCTAGTTTACCTACCTGTACTTAATATGTATACATAGTGCCGCACGCGCACTCTCATGGAATTTGAATGAATGAATGAATCGGTGCAACCCTGCACCTAATAAGTGGATCATGCTGACGCAGTAGGGATCACTCGTTCGACTCGAGCCTGAGCTATACACATTCATCGAGGGTTTTTTTGGTGTTCCCTGAATCAACAAAAAGTCGTGCATAAATTGAACCACAGATTGATACCAGGAACAGCTCAGTGGCGGGTGCCAACCCTTGTACGCAACGGTGAAATAGCAAAGAGATGTGCATAAACTCGACCACAAACCGGTACTGAGAACGGCTCGGTGGTGGGTACCAGCCCTGCATTCAATTTGGCAGGCAACGTGCGATCCAGCACAGCAGGGACCCCTCGTTCGACTCGAGCCTGAGCCATACAGTGGTGAATCAATGGTTTTTTATATATACCAATCCACGAATTGCAAAAAGATGTGCATAAACTTGACCACAAACCGGTGCTGAGAACGGCTCGGTGGTGGGTACCATCCCTGCATTCAATTTGGCCGGCAAGGTGCGATGCAACACAGCAGGGACCCCTCGTTCGACTCGAGCCTGAGCCATACAGTGGTCAAATTGTTTTTTATATATACCAATCCACGACTTGCAAAATGTTGAACAAAAATTGACACTCACCAAGCTCAGTGCTGGTTGAGCTCCAAGATTCACAACAACAACAAGACTCGGAGAGAGGGAGAAAAAAAATTGAAGGGTGCAGATTTATTTCCGTTACTCAGTCTCGACTCTCGACTCGAACGGGATCTCCTTGCAACAATATCGTGGTATCACTTGCAGGATGGTGGTCCCGCCACTGAGGTGTTCTGAGTGCATATCAATCTATGGTTGAACTGACTTCTTTTTTTGATTCACGGTGCGAAAGAAACATTACCGATCAAAGTAAAAAAGAGTCGTTTACTCTGAATATGACTCTGGCTCGAATCGAACGAGCAGTCCCCGCTGGCAGATTCTTGAAAACATAATACAATGCAGAGGTTGGCGCCCACCACCGAGCCGTTTTACGTACGAGGTTGCGGCTCAATTATGCCCACTTTTTTGGTTGAAAACGCGGGCCGGTCGGAAGTACCCCGAACCCTAACCCCATTCGCCGTCTGCCTCGTGTTTCCCGTCTCCCGTTGATTTTTACCACTACTTTCATGGACGGGACGCACGCCTTGTCGCTCCAGGAGGCGACGCGGAACTCGACGAGCGCTTGGCAGCGGGACCTAGCCGCACTGTTCAGCCACGCAAAAGACCGGTTTCCCGATGTCGTGTGGGAGCTGAGCGCTGAGCAGCGAGGATGCGGGTGTCGAGGAAGTCTATGGACACAAAGGTTTGTTTCCTCAAATTTTTGCTGAGGAAATGCAGCGATTGTGTATGCCCGCGCGCCGCCGTCGTTCCAATCGCGCTATTTCTCGTTCCGGCCGCAGGAGCAGCGCCACTCGCCGCTGGCGGCATCTGCCTTGTCTCTCGACATCCCCCGCACCCGCTCGCCATCCCCCTCGCCTTTCCGCACTGCCTCGCCTGCCCCGTCCACAAACGCTGCCGGTCTCACCCGTTTACCAACTAGCATCAATCCCACTCTCTTCAACGTGAATTTGCGCGAAAATCTTGGCGAAATTAGCTGCTCGCCTGCCCGCGGACGATGCAGGATGTGAATGTGTACGGTAGGTCTTCCCCATCTTCCGCTGCGTTTACTCTTGCTGATCATCGTCGTCAGCATCTCCCCTCAGCTGCATGCGCAGAGACCCAAGATAGGGAGGGGAGAGAAGGGAGGGACGACGGGCGCCTTCCTCCCACCGACCTCGCCGCGTGCCCGCATCCGTCGACCTCCACGGCGCACCCCCCGTGTAGGCTTGCCGTGTCGTATTCGTGCTCTACACAAATCGCCCGCCGACGACGACAGACGAGGCAGAGGGGAATGCGAACGTTGGGCGGGTGCGCGTGCGCGTGGATGCATGTGTGTGGGAATGGCAGCGAACGATTGGCTGGCTGGGATAGTGGATGTGGGTCACCAGGTACGCGTGCATGCCCGAGCGCAGCGGCAGTACGGGAGGGATGCGAGCGAGCGGGACGGGTCAGCACGCGGGATGCGAACGCGCAGGGACTCGGAGCGGTCGGGCGTCGGTGGCCGGGAATGGGATACAGGGGACGTGGGTGGCGCCAGCGCGGTTACCTTCGGAGATCTTTGTGGGCAGCGGTGGCCGGGAGGATACGCGCGAGGAGCGCTGCGTCTGCGAGTCGATTCTAGCATCCGGAGGGTGGACGTGAGGCGGGGATGGATGAAGCTGGGGAAGGGGGGGAGAAGAAGGGGCGAGCGGAGCTGCGGACGAGCCGCAGAGGAAATGCCATTCGGTGCAAGGCGGGACGAGGGACGGGGCAGGGAGTGTGGAGGGTCAAGGCGATACCGTTAGCGAGAGTTAGGTGTGGCGGGGATTATGGGGGCTCGAGGCACGACGTGCGACTCGTACTGGCGTGGATGGAGTGCGGCTAGGAACGCTGTTCGCGGGGGGGAGGGAGTTGACGGACGTGCAGAGGGGAGGACGATGGGACGAATGTCCATGCGTCGCGTGGGCCCACGGTGGTGAATGCGTGCGCGGTGGTGAATTTACGCGCCGGATGGGTGAGAAGTATGTGTCGAGAGAGCGAGACGAAGGCGTCGTGAGGGGCGGGGTACAGGAGGGAGGATGCAGGCGCACGGTTTTCCCTTCAATACCTCCAGGATGATCAGGAGACTGAGAGCTACTTATCTCGGAGTAAAAGCATCACCGGTGGAATGTTCGAGCTTATGCGTGTGTGGCTTCGGGTGCATATGCTACCAAATAAATATTATTCAAGAGACTGTGCTACGGGAGATCCCCTCTACTCGAGCCGCGTTTCTGCGCCTCAAATGATCTTCGGCTTTGTCCCACCAACGCATATCCGTCCAATCAACGATATCGTCGCTGGGAAAGCCATGCAACCACGGGTGTGCTTTCATAAACTTTTCGTCAATCGCCACGATGAACACGTCGTTGTAGTCTCCCCGAATCCACTCCACCGCGTTCGGGCCTAGAGCGCACGACACGGCGTCCAGGCTCTGCGACTCCAGAACAATCACACATACCTCAAGCTGGCATACCGCGCGCGCGAAATAGCTGTTAAACCCATCTTTGAGGCTGCTAAACGTCGTGTTTATCGAAGACTCCTTTGCGAAACTCGCGCGGATCGTCAGCACGAGATGCGAGAGGGCCGGCAGCGCCCAGTTGCCCGCGAAGAACGGAATCGTGAGCGCGCTGGTGTAGCTGCGTGACTGCGGGTCGCGCGCGGCGTGCACGTGCAGGTGCGTCAGGTTGTGCAGCGCAGTGAGATTCTGCAATCGGAGGCGCAGGCCCCAGGCTTCCCAGGCCAACGCTCGCGTGCCGGCGGGCAGGCTAATGGGGCAGGTCCACCTGCAGTCGGAGGGCAGGACGGAGACGGAAATGAGCGCGGGGCAGCGAGGTATGAGCTCGGCTAGTGCTTCCTGCGTGTCCCCGGCGCTCATCTCTCCTCGAATGGCTAGGTGTTTAACGAGCGCGTAGCGGGATGAGTGTGATTCCAGGGTTCTGCAGAATGTTTGTAGAGGACCTCCTGGTTCTCCAGACGGTAGACCCAGTTTGACTGAACGGTACAAAATTGAGGTCACCCTAGGAGTGGAAGGTCAGATGAACGAAGGCGTCGTAGAAGCAGAGTTTCACCATTCGTTCACATCCTTCGAGACCAACGACACGGATGCCGCTGTTTGTACGTCGCTCTGCGCCGCACATTCGAAAAGAACTCGGACAATGTCTGGTGGGAGCGAAGGAAAGCTCATTGTAGTCTGGGGATGGTTGAAGCGATCTCGCTAATCTCGGCTCCAGATCCACGGGTGTGCCGTCAAGAGCAGAGTCAAAAGATTTGATGAAAAGCGAGGGCAGTGTCCCGCGATCAAACTTCATCATCAATGCTGCCTCGACAACATCTCGACAGCCCCGATTGGACCTCTGCCCGTGAGCGCAAATATTTCGGGGACGTCGGGAACGAGACTACGATCTCGCCAAGCTGGCTTGGAAATACAACCCAATGCATCGGGTTACAGTATACTCACGATACACAATTTCAGCCGCCCAGAATAGACCCAGACGCACTCCCCGCACACACGTATCAACGAAGCGATGAAAATATAGACGTCCATTGCAGGGGTGATGCGTTTCGTCAGATAACACGAATTAAGGGGATTATACTCTCTCTCCCTTACTGGCACTGCTGTACCTACACCCTCAGCACCGAAGCAGCTACCTACTCCCAAGCTTTCCGGACCAGTCAAATGTCCATGTCGGCTGGGTTCGCTGGTTTTCTTCCATCGCCGAGGGTTTGACTGGGACATTTGAGGGTGTTTCAGGTTTATCGATAACAATGAACCTCTTCAAGAGGTTCTTCCAGAACCCATCTCAAGCTCATGAACGACGGAAAGAAAATGTGTTTGAACTTACCGTTTAAAACTGTTTAAAACTGTTTATCTACCGTTTCCGTCTAATTTACCGGGATCTGTAAACGGTAAATAAACGGTTGGAGCGCTAGATACAGCAACTCTACTGACTCTAATCTCGGCCGTACCACGTAGGATTATGTACGCCATCTGCATCATCCGCAGAGGCGGCGCACTCATCAGCCCAGTGGTTGGCAGTGTACGGATGGGTACGGATCCAGCGCAGGGTTATCCGCTAACGGCGCAATGCTTATCATAAAATTAAGCCTGTCTACTGAATGGGTTGCTGGAACCCGGTCAAAACAGCGCTTTGAAGTTTGCACCGGGCGAAAAGCAAAGAATATTTGATTACATCCACCCGGTTCTAACCCACTACTAACCCGAACTTTTACCCCAGCTTTCGGGTTACTTCCAGAGCACCCAGGTGAAAGTCACCGCTTCAGCGAGTTAAGGTCACCCATTCTCTGGGTTACTTACCCGGTGTCCAGTCTCGGTCTTACACCACCGTTTGGCGATCAGGCGTGAGTGCAACGTTTTTCGGCCAACGAGATTCCAATGCTCCAATTTTCGAGAATTTGATGCAACTCCCGCCTTGTGTTGATGTGGGAGGCTTGGACCTCAATCCCGACTTACAACGACGGTGAAAAGTGGTTGGATGATCTCGCGGAAATTCGGCGTCGGGAAGATGTCGATTTATGCCCGTTACGACATTTAATCAACCTTAACATCTTTACGTCGAATCAACGTTGGAGACGCAACATACATCCAGCGTGGCCAAAGAATTCGGCTCGAGGGCAGATCAGGGCACATGGTGCTCATTGAAAATTTCCTACGTCCGTTTCTCCTTCCACCCTCATCTACCACACTTTTGCCCTCCTTCTGTGTTGCTGTCTGAAGCCGTATCTCCATTTGTAAACCTCTCTTGGCAAATGACTGCGGTCAACTGACAGGCATCGGTACTTGTACTAAATTAGACATGCTACCCCCTTGCACCACGGACTCGAAACTTGTCTTCAGCGCTTGTAATCCATTCTCTAACGGAGCTCGTAAAGCAGTGAGTTGACAGACAGCCATGAGACCGATCCCCATGAAACGAAGCGGGAGGCTCATAAAAAGGCGACTAACTGTGTGGATAACCAGTTTGCCTGGTGCATCCATTCTCTCTCATCTTTTCCCCGCTTTGCGCTTTTTGTTCACTTTCTCCGCATTGCGCCTTCTTTGACCTTTCTACTTCGTTGTACGTTTAACAAGTTTCTTTTCTTGGTATGCCTGGATTATCTCATCTGGCTCCCAATATTGCGTGAATCTCACACACATCCACATAGCCATCATGCGCATCAACCTTTTCATGTTTGCCCTTGTGTTATGCCTTGGGACCGCCATCGCCTATCCCGTCGCTCGCGCGGTAAGCTCCAAGCCTTTTGACCTTGACTTTAATTGAGACTCACTCCACTGTACTCAGGACGACATGGGTCTTTCGCTCTTCGACGATGATCTCACCCCAGGCGACGCTGTCCTGGATGTGGGTGCCCCTAACAACGATTTCACCAACCCGGACGATGACGAAGAAGATGCCATACTGGATGTCCGCGCCTCTCCCAAAAAGGCCGCGGCTTCCAAGAAGGCACCCGCCGCCAAGAAGGTTGTGTCTCCCAAAGCCCCCGTGGCTAAGAAAGTCTCCGCTCCCAAGGCACCTGCCGCCAAGAAGGTTGCGTCTCCAAAAGCTCCCGTGGCTAAGAAAGTCTCCGCTCCCAAAGCACCTGCCGCCAAGAAGGTTGCGTCTCCCAAAGCCCCCGTGGCTAAGAAAGTCTCCGCTCCCAAGGCACCTGCCGCCAAGAAGGTTGCGTCTCCCAAAGCCCCCGCAGCTAAGAAAGTCTCCACTCCCAAGGCCCCTGCCGCCAAGAAGGTTGCGTCTCCCAAAGCCCCCGCAGCTAAGAAAGTCTCCGCTCCCAAAGCACCTGCCGCCAAGAAGGTTGCGTCTCCCAAAGCCCCCACAGCTAAGAAAGTCTCCACTCCCAAGGCCCCAGTAGCCAAAAAGGTACATTTTGCTCGACATCAAATACATGTGAATTTTTTTGACTGACGAAATAAACTGTAAGACTTCAGCCTCGCCTACAGCCGCAAAGAAAACGACCGTATGTTTTGAAAGATGTCTGAAATTGTTTGATATTCTGACTCTGGATGCACAAACCCTTAGACTGCGCCGCCTGCAGCAAAGAAGAAGACTAATACTCCACCTGTTGCCAGTGCAAAGAAGACCGTAAGTTCTCGCTTGATTTTCATAATATTCTGAGTTTGATTGTAAATTTTTCAGACCGCCCCTGCAAAAACGACAACAGGTAAAACCACCACCCCACCCGGTAAGAAGACCACTGGCAAGACCACCGGAAAGACCACCCCTCCCGGTAAACAGACCACTGGCAAAACAACTGGCGCAGGGGTATGTTTTCCCGCCCGTTCTCGACATCACGTCATCTTCTAATGTTCGACAAACCTCCGACAGTGCCCGGTCAAGGGGAAGCGCGGTGTGACTGGCCTTACGCGCCGCACCGAGCAGAACCTGAAGATTGGGGCAACCTCGGTCGTTGTCACCGAAGTCAAGACTGCAGGGCTCAACTCGCGCATCTTCACGACCGACTTAGGGTTTGGTGGCAAGGCGGATGTGATCATCAAGTGCCCGACTGGTAGCAAGCCTGATTTCGATAAGGAGGTTGCGAACACCAAGAAGGTGTGTCGTGGCTTAGTCTTCTATAATCCAATTGAGCCGAGTTATTTTGTCAAGGTCGACGCCAGCGGTGTCTTCCCGTTGAAACTGTTTGTTGACTCCGGTGTCGGCATCCTCGACTGCGACGAGACCCGCCCCCTCAACTGCCTGGTGCTCACAGACTTGACCAAGCATGGATTCACTGAACTCTCGAAGGCGGCGCAGGCCAAGGGTAAGGGTGCAGGGTGCAGCACGCTCATGGATAATGCGCTCGGGGCCAGCGAGAGGAACATTATCCAGCTCGCTAACAAGAAGATCGGCCACGGGGACCTCGACACCACGAATACATTCACCAATGCGGATGGATCTGACACAATCTTCATCGACTGGCCGGATCTGGAGGTGAGTACTGTTTTCTGTGTATTGCAGTTAAGATACAGACTCCGTTTTCTTTGCAGGACCCCGACAACTTTGGCGGCGTGCAAACACTCCTGAGTGTGGTACAGGCAACATTCGGAGCAGAGAAGGAGAAACTTTGTTAAGGAGGCGAAGATTCAAATTCCATGGTATCCTAAGTTAATGTATTTACCTCAATACTTGGGGGATTTGGATTAGTGGTTTGAATACTTGTGTTTTAGGGCCACTGCTGCGTATGGCAGAACGAGTCTTTAAACTTCCAACAGTTCACGGTTACTATTACACCCGTATTCAACATGGTAAACATTTTATATTTTCGTGTCGTAAGCAAGAGCTGGAGCTGGCTCCAACGTGTCTAGCAGGTCGCGAGAGTATACTGTATTGAAATTGGCATACTTTTGAACAGTCTGTTGAGCAATAACCAGCATCAACTAAAAGAAATCGCACCATGCGACAAGGGGATTTGAATTCCCGAAATATATACCCCCAGCGTGAAAAATAACTTGAAAGAGCCATAAATCGATGGCAAAGAAATGTCGCAATAACGGGAGAATGACTCGCGGCGAAGTCTGCGACTCCCTCCGTCCGGTGGGTAGCGATAATTGCGTGGACGAACGGGGCGTGTCTAGGCGGCACAGTGATTCGGCAGCTACTTGTACCAGTCGAACGGTTGCACCTGGGGATTGATTACTTAGGTTGAGGCGGGGGGGTTAGGAACGCACATGGGTATTCACAGAGTCGGCCAAGAGTCGGCTATGAATTATTACCCAGTCGAAAACGCAGCGAGACGCACCTTGAACTGGTTGCGCGAGTAACCGTCAGCCAGAAGCTAATCACGAGCTATCCATTAAGGTTAAAATCGCATAAATAAAAAGGGTGGAGCGCACTCCGAGTCAATTGTTGGCCAACTCGAGTCCAGCTGCGCCGGTCTAGAAGAGCACCACCTTGTATTTGGGGTAATCTATGCTCGGAGTCGCGACGTACTAGGACGGAATACCTCAGGTCTCGGCTTGGATCTCGGTCACTTCGCCTGCAAAAGAACAAGCGGATCAAAGATTCCGTCGTTGAACAACTTGAAT
Source organism: Mycena alexandri (assembly GCA_029233265.1). Classification (NCBI taxonomy): domain Eukaryota; kingdom Fungi; phylum Basidiomycota; class Agaricomycetes; order Agaricales; family Mycenaceae; genus Mycena; species Mycena alexandri. The sequence continues at coordinate 59,747 of JARJCM010000320.1, read as the reverse complement.
TCAAACCTCGCGCTCGCCGCTCAGGTACAAAGGTCCGTTGAGGGTTTTCCTCAGAGTGAGGATGGTACAAAACACCGAATATATTCAGATTACTATTGTGTCCGTAAAATAAGTACAGCTCAAAAAGACTCGGATCAAAGAGAGGAAGGTGGGACGGGATTCGAATGTTACGTAGAGACCCTAGCCTCTTTTACCCGCGGAACTCCAGTTGCGGAGCTGAGGCACTTAGAACATCTGGGTATCATCATACATTTCCGTCTTGTCGATTATGTTCGTCTCAAGATCTGGGAGCTCCACCGACCCGGGCACGATCTCCGTCTTGTCCACGATGAACGATTGATCGTCGCCGTCGACGGCTGGTGGTGTCAACAGAGGGCTGGCAGAGGACGTTGTGAGGAAGCCGTTTGTCAAGGGCGTGGCGATGGAGGACCTGATGAGAGACTGATGGTCGGCGTCGATGGCTGGTTTACCAAGAACTAGATGCGAGGTGAGGAACACATAACAAAGCAGAAGGATCTACTCACAGAGGGGCTTTAAAGGTGAAGCAATTGAGGACCTAACGATGGTCGAGCTCTCGGTGAAATTATTGAGTTGTATGACGAGGTCGCCATTTGGTGTGAACACCGGGCTGGTGAGGCTGTAGGGCTTCAAACCAGTGTAAGAGTACTCCCAGGCGCCTTCGAAGACCTCTTTCAACTCCTCAACGACCTCCTTGATGTCGACAATACGGGGGAGGTGTTCCTCGAGCAATGTGTAGGGATCAAGGTCCCATTTTCCCTCTGTCTTTTCGAATACAGGCTGGACCTGATCGGCGATAACCACGCGGAGGCCGCTCGGCTCACTGTTAACATGGATCTTCACGCTCCACTTAGCAGAAGAGCGTTTGCTAATGAGAAACGGTGAGTACCGCGCAAGTTGGATCGATCAGGCGATCTTACCTCCAGTTGTCCTTCTCCTCCTTGCCTTGGAGACGCAGGACCGACTCGCCGCGAAGGATGATTTCCATCGAACGAGGACGGTACATGGTTGGAATGCAGAGCTGGTTCTTGGTGTGGCCTAAGGAATTTCTAATGAGACCAGGGCTCATAAAACACACCAAGAACTCACAAAGCACGGAATAGCCTGAAGCCCCGTGGCGCGTGCCCTCGCGCTCATAGCTCCACTCGTCGCGGTGCTCCCAGGCGTACTCCAGCCAGCCAAGGTTGGTGTTTTCAACCTTCTTCCAGTGGCACTCTTTGTTCTTGCGGGACGGGTGGTTATCCCAGGTGGTGAGGTATACCTTCCACTCCTCCTCCCCATCGCGCGGGAAGCGGGGAACAACGGTCGTGCGCCTATTGACCAACTCGAGTGTGGTGAGCAGCTTGCGCTCAAGGAACGTTGCGCGAGAGAGGCAGATGGTGCCGTGCGATTTCGACCTACCACCGGGGAGAACCCAGCCGGAGCCCCAGGGGATGATCTCGGCGGGCAGCGGGCGGCCGCCAATCATCCCGACGACCATGAGAACAGGGACCTCGTGCTCGAACATGCAGTTTGTGACGGTGACAGTGTTTTTCGACACCACCTGGAACGATGCGGAGGTCAAACCGAACTGGTGAGTGCGCGGGAAGATCGGTGTCGAGTGGATGATGTTGTGGCCGCCCAGGGAAAGCACGTCAAGGTACCTCCGCATATAATAGATGAAGCTCTCGAGCCTATCAACGGCGACGAGAGAGCCATCGTCCCACATGGCGGGCATAGACGAGTGCTTGTAGATGTATTTTGCGTCTGGGAAAACAGTTGGCTCGTACTGAAGGCGACGACAGATAGTGCATGCTCGAACGTACTTGCAAAATCAAGGATAATATGTTTGACGGCGGTGTCGGTTTCACGATGCTGGTGCATTCCAAGGACTGAGCAGGCGAACCACGTCAACCAGTCCTCGTCGCAATGCAATTCGGCTTGGTCAACCATCTTGATATCCACTTCGTAAGAGATGGTCCATGAATTGAAATCATACTCGCGGCGCTTGCTGCAATAGTCGTCAGAGCACAATCACTGCTTATGACAGATGACTTACTCTTTGAGAGTGATGTGGCCGTGATCAGCGGTGAAGGTGACGAGCGCCTTGTCGCCCGAGAGCAGTTTGACTTTGATATTCGAGAAATCGGCCCAAAATTTAGTGCCATAGCGCCACTTGGCGAGGCAGCCAGAAGACTTGGAGGCGGTTTTGTAAAGTGAGGCAAACAGTGCGTTTATCGACACCTCCGAGACGGCAACCATGTGGTCGAAGCCATAGAGTACCATTCTCTTGATGATCTCCGACCAGACAACAGTGCCAGAGGAGTTGCCACCCTGCTCTACCACCCGTGTCCACTCGCTTTCGTCCTCGCTGACCCCGCTGAAGCCGGGCGCCTCGAAGTCGTGGCCACGGTAGCCGCCAGGATAGTAAATGCAGTGCATGTTGTAGGTGGCGAGGAGCTCGAAATAATGGTACTCGAGGAAGTTGGTGATATGTGTGAAGTGAATGTGGACCTCCTGAGCGAGCACTGTCGACAGGTGCTGGCAGAAACGAGCGGCTGCAGTTTGCTGAGCAAAAAGGATATAAGAGGAACAAAATGCGTACTGCTGAGGTCCAGCTTGAGGCTGGAGGCCTGGCCGACGACATTCTCTTCGATGACATTGACGATGAAAGCAAACTCCCAGTCAGCAAAAGAGTGGATTGGCTCGCTGAAAAAAAAATTATAATATTCTCAAATTAATCTCCTCATAATCCTTCCAAGTTGAACGAATAACATACCGACTGAAATCTTCGCTCTCGTGAAAGTGGACTTCGGCCGCCGTGAAGTACAGAACAACTTCATGCTTGCAAAGCGCCTTGACGCGAGGCGGGCTGAATCTGATGTGAAAGTGGTTTTCGAGGCCGCCAACCCAGGTGCTCTGGATTTCCATCAGGCAGCTCGAGAGCTTGTCGGTCGGACGCTGGCCACAGAAGCCCTGCGCTTTCGAGACCACATCAAGCCACGTCTCGCGGAGGAAGCCGTTGATGTTCGACTCGCTAATACCATGCACAGTAACGTTCGCAAACAACTCCTCGTGCTCGAGGGCGCGGGTCGCAAGGGAGTAGTTGATAGTGGGCTTGTACTGGTCGTCGTCAAAGTCTGGGAGATCGAAGCGCACATGATGGCCGGCCTTTTGAAGGAAGGTGAGGTACTTTTTGAGGTACCACTCGAGGGAGTCCGTGGTGCCGATCGGAAGATTCGACCCAAACAAGACCATGCGGGCACCTGGAATATTATTGAGCGAGAGCACTGCGACAGGCTGATTCGAGTACTCACTGGAGAAGTCCAAGATCATCATCTGAATCAAGTGGCCCGAGCCGTTGCCAATGCTCGAGTCCTTGCCACTCAAGGCCGTGCGAGAGAATTTAAGACGAAAGGCGACCTCGAGGCCCTCGAAGGTGACGTTGTCGCGCCTGTTCGATCGGAAGTCAACGACGAAAACTTGAAGACGAAGGCCACACAAAAAGTGCATACGAGTTAGACCTGAATCCGTTGACGGTCGATTTCGCGGGGTACACCTTGTTGAAGTGGCCGTTCTGAAGCTTCAGGTAGAGCGCCACTTCGTGGTTACAGATGAACTCGAGGCGCGGCTCGCCAAAGGCGGCGTCGAAGAACAAGTTATCCTTGGAGATGGACCCCCTCGGCGTCTTGTTCCCCGCAAAGTGAAACTGCGCAAGGCTGCGCGTGTACTTGTGCTTGTTGTACTCAGTCGAGCGTAAGTCGACGGCGGTCATCTTGCTCTCATGGCCGACACATTCGACAGCATTCTCCCACATCGCTGAGAGCTGGGCATTGAGGTACCGCGCGGATAGTGTCGCGCTGTTATCGTTGAGACACATAGTGCGCTAAAGGAACAGAGGTGGTCGGCAGATGCAGAGAACGAGTGGTGGCAGGAAGGAGCTGGTATATTTTCGAGGTATTGGCTTCAACTTTTTATATCAAGACGGTCCACAGGTGCGTAGTCAAATTTTCAGTCGGTCGCATCCTACTCCCGAGCGAGGCAGCGGAAAGAATAAGAGCATCCCATAATAATTCAGGCCCTGACCCTGGAGACGATATGCAGATCAATTCAGACTTGATTGGCAGCTTGGTCAAGCGCTTGTCGGCAGTCAAGCCGGCGCGGCGAAAAACATAATAAACCGCAGTCTCGCTCCTTGGTCTATGCTTGCAGTTCACGGTTTGACTCGGCGGGATCCAGGTGCGTTTGCTGGTGTTGGTGTAGCTCCAGAAAGAGCACGGGAAAATGGAAACGAGAGTAGACGATAGCGAGTCGTTGATAGGAGCTTTGGATCCGGTGATATTACAACGCCGGGGCCGGTCCAGGTGCTAGCCTCTGTCGCATCGCGCTCCTGGCATGAGGAATGGAACGGAGCGACGTCGCGACGGTCGGATGCGCCAGATAACGTCCGACAAGGAGGTCGTAAAGACCCTGTGAACCTGATTATGGCAAGAAGGTTTGACCATCTGGAGAATTGCGTTTGTCGCGGCTACATTATACGGCATGTAACGCCAGGTACCTGTTGGGCCGGTAACCGGTTGTCGCCTGAATTAAGTGTGAAATCCTTCGGTTGCCGGTGAGAGTTCCGCGGGGAGGAATTCAATACAACAGTTCGTGAACACTTGCTCTCCATTCGCAATCCATTGGAAAGGATCGGATTTGGACCATCCGTCTTACATGGGGTAAATGGAAACGTCTTCAATGGCTGCGACAATGTACCAGTCCTCAGCTACCTTTGCCCGGTGCCGCGTCTAAAGCCCCTGGGATCAGCGGTGACAAGCGTATTCGTGTCGACGTTCGCCATGATATCGATATTGTGGACCGTATTCTCTATCGTCGCCGGCGTCTTCGCCCCGAGATCGGAGCATGCCAGTAAGTTGAGATCTCTGATTAACTCACCTCAATTGCTGAGAAGGCAGAGACTCGTCCTTCATCGAGGACCTGGGGAGGATTGTCAAAAATAACAGTATCGACATAACACAGATGGGACTCTCCGTTACCCTCGTGCAGCGGTAATTGAGGAAGCGAGGGCCTTTCGAAAAGGACGAGGAGGAGAATGAATTGCCGACAACCTCCTCCACAAGTAGATCAGGCTATTGAGCATAGGAGAACGACGACGGCTAAAAGTCTCCGATCCAGGTGTCCGAGAAGAGAAGTCTTCACCTCTTGTGCATCGCAGGCAATCAGATTCCGGCTCCGCATCTCCAGTTCCCTTTCTTCCGCCGTCGAGATGATCTTGCGGTCTTTGCTTGTGTCTCAGTCATAAGAAACACATTCTTGAAAACAGAACGGCAAATCGGAAAATTTCGCACCCTCTTCTGCTGCTCCCACTTAGAAATACTTCAACAGCCGCTCCACCGTCGCCTCAAACGCCCCCTCCTTCGAGGGGTCGAATGTGCAGCCGTTGATGAGAGGGCTTTCGCGCGGTAGGTCTGTGGTCGAGTGGTCAGTTTTCGGTATTACGATAGATGGGCAGGGTGAGGGATGAAAACGTCAAGGAGGTAAATGATACCTCAAAATCCTTGTGTTTGAGCAGACCTGGATGCGCGACCGCGACCTGCTCGAAAACCAGATCGAAAGGGTACCGTAGTTCAGATCGAAAAAGTACAGACAATGTCTTGAACACACCACCAAAACAGTATCTACTCGCGGCGACGTCTGTGACTCCTCCCTCCGAGCGATAATTCCGTCGACAATGGCTGTGCCTGCGCGGCACCGTTGTGGCACCGAAGAAATTACTTAGGTCGAGGAAATATTCGAGGATTAGGGCAGAAAGAGACACTGCCAGCAAACCGAGATGAGTGTTAGAAGCAAAAGTCGATATGATTGATATGACCGATTACAGCCGATGATGTCCCGATCATCGGATCAGGTCTGAGCGATGCTCGCCGTTCGGCAGAATTCGGTTTGAACTCTTTTATCACAACAGTTAGACGTTTTTCTCGGGTTTTGCCACCAGATGAATGGTAATCTTTCTTGCCGCCATCCCTTCACTCTTTCTCACAGAATGACCCTAGGACCACTCACCCGTAGAACAAAAACCCCTGGCCGGACGCCCAATCCGAGATATACTGGTCTTGGTTAACCGAGAACAGGCTCTGGAAACTTTTGAACTCCCTTGGAAATGGCATCGATTGAGTATTTCAACATCATGATGCGGATGACATTGCCGGGGTTGATTGGCTAGGGGATGGCGTACAGTACTCGATTCTTATGCCAACCCAAAATATTCGTCCGAAGCTCTAAGAATCCAGCGGTAATCTTCTTGACCTAAGTTGAACCGTCGAATGCATTTAATGCGAGCATCTTGACTGGCATTGCTGGACGCATTGCTGACACAATCCTCTCGACAATGTGTGTGTTGGACTATCGAGGTGCTATGTGCGCGCACATCCTGTCAATTATGTCTGTAGCACACTGAGTTACCAGGTCCCCCCTCTCCTTGTTCCTTGTTCCTGTATGGGGGACTAAACGCGGACCTTAATTGCGGCAAACCAGTATATGTGTTGTGTAGATATGAAGGAATTCCCCGCGCGTTTGCAACGGGTTCACTGCTAATACTGGATCTGTCTGTTGATTCCAACACTGTAAAGGAAAACTAGAGTTACACCCCAGATCTGTCAGAGGACCGACTATCAATTGCGTATATGAACTAGGCCGCATTTGTTCGTTGGGTTGCGTAGATTTCGGACATTCGAGTGGATTGTGCGAGCACGTTAATTCGCCATTAATACGGGGGGAAAAGTCCTCGAGGGCCAGTTGTGCGAGCCTCAAATACCTGACATGTGCAAGAAATTCATTCAAACGGCGACTACGATTAGGCCCTACCGACACAACTGACGGTAGCCGTTCAACTTTTCACACGACCTTCGGCGAGTTAAAGACGTAAAGCGGCCGTAACCCTGACTTCTTCCCACTCTCTCCCACCTCCCTTACTCTGTCCCCCGGTCCTCAATGGCATTTGTAGCTTCAAGGACGTTTTGTGTGAAGGCGACGCTATTCCGGCCCTCACGATGGGTTCGCATCCATGTGCTCCGGGCGCGCCGTCCTGTGGGTGCGATCGATTGCAGCTTGATCATGATTGCGGCGGGCTTGCATCGTCTCATTTTCTGGAACCCCTTTTCTTCTGTGGAGATTCAGTTTCGGCCAACTCGACCCTTCTTCCGTGGACCAGTACCGCATTTAATGGACCTCTCAATGGACCTCAACAAATTTCTATAAGACCGACGCTGGGAAGCCCGCGGTGTGCCTTCGAAGGCCGACGTGGACTTCTTGTGGCGCAGGGACAAAGCTGGAACGCGGAGCTCCGGTACTACTTGGTTGAACCATCCTGAAAAACAATTTCAACCGGATGCTTCAAATATCTGTGTTTGCTATTTATGCATTTCGACCATATTTCGCGACAAACCTAGGTTGGCCTTACCTGCTTCTCCCCAGAGCTCAAGTTGCAGCACCAAAAAAGAAATACACGCACCTGACCGGGCAAAAGCTCTGCCGGGCCGATGCGTCACTAATACGCCATCGATCGCATCAAGATGCAAAAATGTAACGCGCCTCTTCTCCTGAACTCCATGGGCGCACTGCGTCAGACGCCGGACGACATCCTCGGTGCAATTACTATCCACTCGACGTCCCCCCAGGCTAGATTCGTAAACTGGGGACTTACCTATCACTGCCGCCCACTTGCGATATTCGAACCAGAAAATGAAGAGCAGTGCAAGTTGGTCCTAGATTTTGCGCGAAGGGAGGGACGGGTGCTGCGCGCAGTTGGCGTTGGGCACAGTCCCAGCGATCTTGCTTGCACAGGCGACTTTATGTTGAAGATGACGAAGTTGAACAAGTTACTGGAGGTGCGTCGCAATATTTCTCGGCGCACTATGGAATTCTTATCTCGTTGCGTAGGTGAATTTGGAGAAGCTCTACGTGGTCGCTCAGGCGGGAATCACCCTCACGGATCTCCACGTCGAGCTTGGAAAACACGGGCTCGCGATGCGGAACCTCGGCTCGATATCGGACCAGACCCTCGCCGGAATCGTCACGACTGCGAGCCATGGCTCGGGGATTACCTACCCAGTTATGTCGGCGGATGTATCTGCACTCACACTCCTCCTTGCGGACGGCTCGCGGGTAACCTGCTCGCGCCAAGAACGCACAGACCTCTTCATGGCGACGTTGTGCGGGCTGGGATCCACCGGCATCATACTCACAGTCCAGCTTCAAGTCGAGCGTGCTTTCCGCCTCAAGGACGTCCAATGCTCGCGGACATTCGAGGACCTGATCGACAACCTCGACGAAATCGTGCGTTCCGCACAGCACGCCCGCTTCTGGTGGATTGCCGCGACGCACACTGTCAAGTGCAGCGTGGTCAACCGCACGCAAGAGGTGCCGTCACATACCGCGGTCGTGATGACTTCTCAACTAACGACTACCATCTCCAGCCTAAGCTACCGCCGATACCGTGGTTCTGGAGCTCTCTGGTCGCGTTCCATGTGGTCCAGTTCTTCCTCTTCGTGGGCCGGTACTTCCTTTATGTGAACACGCTCACCGGCCGCTTCGTGGCTTGGCTTTCGAGCCAACCTGTCGTACTCATCGACGACAGTCATACTATATTCAACGTTGAGTGTCGGGTACGCGAGTCTCGCTGCATCCGCAACTGATCTCGATTGACGAGCGGGGTTTTTGCCATTTGTTGTTAGTATCCCCAACACACAACAGAGTGGGCAATCCCCTTTCAAAACGCCCCGACTTGTCTGCGCGAATTACACGATTGGATGGATGCCGAGGCCGCGGACCCCACTGGCATCCGTCCGCACTTCCCCTTTGAGCTCCGTTTTTCCGGGCCAGACGATATCTGGCTCAGTCCGAGCTACGCACAGGAGACGTGTTGGATTGGGATTGCGCAGTACAAGTACGTTTAGCTTTCCCCGAGGTTTCTACTTTGGCTTCGGCGCCTTTCGTCCTCCTTCACTCTTGTAATGTGATACTAATGCCGCGCCGCAGACCATACGGCTTCAACGTTCCCTATCGACGCCTCTTCGCGGGCTTCGAAACGATCGTCGCGCGCCACGGCGGGCGTCCACACTGGGCCAAGGCGCACCACTTCGCGCCCGACACGCTGCGCCGCTTGTACCCCCACTTTGACGACTTCGTGCGCGTGATAAAGGAGGTGGACCCCGAGGGAGTGTTCCGCAATGAGTATGTGCGGAGACATGTGCTGGGCGAGGCTGTGGGAGAGAGGGTGTTTAAGCTGAGGCCGGAATGACGGTCGGAGGAGTAGAATATGATATTTGTGGGACGGGAAATTCGCACGCACCTGCGTGAACATAATTGCGTCTAGCAACTAATAGGCATGTGCGTAGCATGAACTTTTTTATCGTATCGGTAGATAGACATTCCGACGAGGCCGATAATATTGAACCCCTAGTAGCAGCTAGTTTCAAAAAACCGCGAGGCCTCATGCAGGCTGTTTCGATCGTCGCTGAGGGGAACTGAGTGTCTTGCGCTAAACCCGCATGCAAGATACTTGCATGAGCCAATGAGTCTACCTTGAACGTTTCTGCCGAAATTATTCAGGTGGTTCATCAGGGACGACCGTCCAACTTGGCAATCAATCAGAAACCTGGTTTAGCTTTGGCACGCCTAACTCGAACTTCCTGCGAGAACTTGTGCAGTTATATCAGGGGGTGGGCGTGCTAACTTCACATGCACAGAATCCGAGTTCTCGGAACCTCTTTCAGCCCACAAAGTAAGCCGTTCAGTACCTAGTTACATCAGCCGTCCTCGAACAACTCCACGCCCCCCTAACGTCAGCTCCACTTGGTTCTTTATCGATTCAACATCAGTCCCCACCCACTTCGGGTATGTACTGGCATCGGCATCCTGCACCCCAATCAGCGCATCGACCTCCCTCATCTTCTTCAGATCCTCCTCAGTTACCGGTCCCAGCGGCGGCATCCCGCCCTCTGGTACCTCCCGCCCGATGCGCGCAATAGCCAGCGCATCTAGCGACGACGTCCACGTCGGCCTCGAATATATATACCCCGCGAGTATTCCGAGGCCCACGACCTGCATCGCAATCAGCAGCGACACAACAATCGTTGCCGTTAGGGTCTTGCTGGGTTTAAACAACAGGAGCCCGGGCGACGTGTATATGGGACGCAGATCGAACGGCTGGGCGATCATCACGGCCTTGTTGAGAACGGCGCGGTTTGCAAAGTACATGCTCATATCGAGAATGTATTCTGCGTCGGCGGGGACATGGAACCGGTTGAAGAGCCACAGTCCGATCACCATTGCGACCGCACTGTCGGCTTCTTCTGCGTTCTGGGTGTTGAAGGCGATCTGAGAGTTGAAACAGTAGCTCGTAAAATCTGGGCTGGTCGCAATATGGATGGGGAGCGAGAACGGGATGCTGCCGTGCCTGCACATCAACGTGAGGATCTGCGCAGAGGTGAGGTTATTCTGCGGGTCCAGGATGTTGAGGAAGGAGTTGTTTCCGAACAGCGCAGAGGCAGCGGTTATCAATGGGGCAGAAGCATTGAAGCCGCTCGTCCCGAATGGGTCCACGACGGTTTCGCCCACCAAGTTTGATGAAATGTCCTTGGAAGAAGGAGGATCCCTAATTAGACCACACAATAGACGGTCAGGCACTTGTAGGAGGGCGGTGGAGAAAGAGGAGACATACTCGACTGTTGGCCGAAGGTCATTGAGGGTCGATAAATAATCATTGAACTCGTTCTCGATCACCTCCGGCTCCGGCCAGTCTTGGATCAACGGCCCATAAGCAAAGCCGTTGAACTGATTCCCCAGTTCGAAATATCCTCGCGCCGAGCCGCCAGTGCACTTTGTCGTGAAATTGTGCACAGAGTTCAGGCCAGTGGAAAACCCAGCGTCGATATACATCTCCTCTGAGATGTCCTGCCGATTGCGACTCAGGGTCCACGGGGACGTCCCGATTTCCCCTGGCACACAGACGCGCACAGCCATCAACTCGTTGCTGAACGACGCCTCCACAGGCCTAGCTCCACCACAGGATGCAGGAAAACTTGTCCGAGGGATGGATTCACAGCTCGTAGACGAGTTCATCCGAATCGCATGCTGTCTCAGTACGCCTGTCGTCGTCCCATTCCGCAAAGCGCTGACAAAGTATGTATCCTTCAAGTGCGGCCCGTCTGGCGCGTACCACAAGAACATCCCCCTGTTTGGCTGCGTGACGAAGGCGTCTATGCTTTGGTTGACGAGGGAATATGGGTTGTCCACCCAGAGATTTGGTTGCTGGTCGAGGTCAGACGTCGCGACGATGCTGCTCGCGAGATCCGCCACGACGAGGTTATGCGGAAGGAGACTGATGGCCCCTGGCTCAGCATCGTAGGCTGCGATGATAGGGAACCCGGGGTTGCATGACCCGCTTGATGGGAGATCCAAACATGACATGACGGTAATGGCCTCAAATGAGACCAGGGCGGACTGGATGGGCTGTTGCAATGAGCCTACATGAAATTAACGAGAATAAGACAAACGTAAATTAAATCCTCGACGTACTGATCACTGTCATCAACGCTGCAGCCCAAAGAAACGAGCTGCTGGCGCCCGTAGCTCGAGCTTTCCACAAGGTCCGAATTGACGCCCAGCCGTGATCTGCGAGAGCGAAGAGCTGCACTAGGTTCAACTGCTGTTTGGGGCTCCGTCTCTGGGTGAAAACTACCGCCGCCTGGGCAATTATTGCTCCAACCACGGGCACTACCAAAACACCACCGATGGAGTTCAGCACGCGAACGACGAAGACGTCGATCAGAATGGTAAGCATCGTGGAGGGTGGTTTGCTACCTCGCTGGTCGTTGTAAGAGGGGGCATTGAGCGGTCGAACGTCCAGCACACAAATGAGGACCCAGGGAACGACCAAAATCGGTAGATAAACCGCCAGAAGCCACAGGGTGGTCTTGCGGTACGCCAGTAGCTTCTCCATCCAGCGGAAACGAAGGCTAGTAGTGATTAGAAAGGGGGAGATGTTAGAAAGAGAGGAAGTATAAAAATAGGAAGATGTTAGAAAGAGAAAAGGTGTGAAATGGCGTCCTTTTGTTCACCAATTTATTGCCAAGGCGGCATTTGCATCAGATGTACGTAGTCACCAGGGTCCGGGAGCTGTGAAAAGCTGCCAAAGTGCCAACAGCCACCCGGACCGACGCACGATGGCAATGCGAAAATTGACGCTGGCGCTTCGTTGATCCATTAATTGCTGCAGGAGGCAAAGCAGGAGGGGTAGCATTGTGGCAGTGATCCACTCAGTGGAAATCGAAGCTACTTCTGGTAGACGGAGACGGGCGTAACGGTGTTCACTGTTTTTGTAAGGCGGGACCGATCAGCCTTGGATCCGGGAGCCACCGACACCGCCGCACGGTGGTGAAGCTTCCCTGGCGCGGAACTTTGTGCTGTAAGGTGGCAACAGCGCAACGGATAACGTCTGTCTGACTTGGCGAGGGAAATTGCAACGAATTCCATTAGATTGACTGTACATATGCTTGGGGACCTTGCTGTCTTTGCCTTCCGACTCCTGGTCCATTTGGGCGAGGGAGGTTTCCGTTTCGCCTCAGGGCAGACTCGGAACAATAGCAGTCTAGTTGATGCGAGCCCGAGAGATATTGCGCGCAGGGAGCGACAACGGCCAATGTTCCACGGAACCTTGGGAGTATTGGCCGAGCACTGGCGGTGCAGAGACAGAATTCGACCTCGTTCGTTTTGATCGGGCCCGGGCGCAAACAAAGGTACTTAACTCTTGTCCTTTCTCCCATTTCCTCCGTTGATTTCGCTGCTCATCCTTGATGCCTCAGGAGTCCGGTTGCCCAACTCTTGTGTCCTGGCGATTAGGATGCCACTGTGTGGAGTGTTCGTGATGTGTGACTGATGCGACACAGCACGAACAGGCCAAATAAATGCAAATGTTCGAGACGCGTGTGATCCTCAAAAAATTTATTACAACATCAAAACCAAGGCCGAGTACATCGATAGAAACCATTTGAAAGGTACCAAGTCCGTAAGAAATTATCCTATTCTGCACCGTCAGTGCGTATCATGACGTTTAGTACGCAGCGGCGTTTTCTTGCAGTATCCATCACTTTGGATGATATAGTCGACACTGCCGTCGTACTGGGTCTGGCCCCCACAGTTATCCGCAGATGACGCGTCGAGGCATTTTTCGAAGAGCGCGCAAGTGAGCTGGGTGCTCCCATCCTATCAACACATGAGCATTGGCAGTTTGTAGTGCTATACAAACGTTTGACTGACCTTTCCGTTAACGTCGTGGTAGGCTATTGAAATCTGAGTCGTCGGTTCGGTCGAGATAATAATCGATACGTACTGTTGAAGAAGGTGCATCCAGCGACCGAGTCGCACATAGCTTGGCAGTCTGCAAAAGAATGAGGCACTTCCAACTTGAAAAGAAAATTTCACGAATTAATTACCCGCAATGGTATCAACGAGACCGTAAGTTTGGTAACTGGCGTCCTGAGACGCGCAGGTGAGATTGTAGAAAGTCTGGCTGTACTCCGGAGGTGGGGGCGGGTTGTGCGGGGGGGTGGCGGGGGGGGCGGGGGCTTCGGGCACTGGAGGCAGAAAGGGAAGAGTTCCAAGAGCTCGCAGATGATCTGAGAATGGATTTCAGTGGCATTCTTCACAGTGGCTGAACTGGAACAAACCTTGTCCAAAAGGCAGACAATTCCCGAAGGAGGAGAACCATTGCCGTAGTACCATCCGGGATGGTGACCAACCTTCCACGGGGGAATGGGCGCCCCGTAGTGGTTGCTCGAAGTGAGAGCTATCGCAGAGCTGATGGAATTCGCGGAGAAGTTGGCGGCCGCCACGCCAGTAGCAACGACGGCAAGAGCGGAGAACACAGCGCTGAATCGCATTTTAGCGTGGGTAGAGAGTGTGTGTTTGAGTCGCGGTGGAAGTGGACGCACAATTTTCAACGGCTCCCAGCGTCCCTTTTATATGAGCGTGAGCCTTCCGATCATCAGGAATCTTTGTGGGGTGACATCTGTTTCGGCGGCGCGGGTACAAACAAGGGTGTTGAGGGCCACAGGAGGCCACAGGTCGATGAAAAGTTTGAGGGCGTTGATTTATCGCCGCATTTACGGCAAAAGAGCAAATTTGGCCCAGGTCGTTTGCCTTTGGCCGCAAGGAGTCATTCCGCATACCGTCTTTAGATGATTCCAGTCTCGTGCAAACTTCATCGGAGTGAAATCAAGGGACGCCCAGGAACAGTGGAAGCCATACTTCATTGTGATTGACATCCGGAGGCAGCGCGGTGATATCCGAGAAAAACTTCAGTAAAATAAGTAGTAGCCGACCGCGACCGTCCGAGTAAAGCAACAGCAAAGTGTGCTTGGAGGGCTCTTGATTCCTGGCCGCAGCACTATCTCAATTCCAATGCAGAATAAGACAGCGAAAATATGGAATCATAGCGCGAGGATCGTACGCGTTGAACAGCGTTCAACATGACGTTGACGTTGATCGACTCGAAAATCACAGAAAGGGGTCACAGAAAGACGAGGATTTCTAGTGTTAAGTGGTGTTCAAACTAGTCACACCGGAAAATCAGAACTCTACGGCCTAGATTTTTTATTTTCCAATGTGAATATTACCGGAATTCCACGTCTTCTCGTTTGACCGTCGATGCCAAAATCTACACCTCAACCATCTGCACGTTGATGGAAACCCTCGGCTCTTGAAGTCGAATAGCTACCACAGGAGTTCTGGTTTTACCGTGACGTGGTGTCTCGTTTAATTTTTACACGGTAACTTTGAAGATCTATGAGAAAATATTGTCGTGTTATATATACCGTTGTTGTTAAATACAAAGTTTCCGGGAGCACTTGGCGACGTGAGGATGGGAACAATGTCTGCGTCCTGGATAGAGACTTTAGTTTCTGGCTCCGAGAGGGTGAATGGCCGGTCCCTGGCCATTCTGTAGGAAACACGCCCACCATATATCCCCGTGAGACTGCATTGAATGTCTGAAGACTGCTTGGCAGATCCAATTTCCCTCCTAAAGGTTCGAATGAGAGAAGGTGGAATTATGTTTGACGACATGATGTGGGCTTGTCAAAGGGTGGTGGGATGGCAATTTTGTTGTATGGCATGTGTGGCAGGGTTCAGAATAAACAGGTACCAGGAGTTGGCCTTAGTATCAAACAGCCGTGTCTGAAAGTGAAACGCTACCGGGCCTCCGCCATCATGATGGCCCATCTCTGAATCCGAATCAATTTCCCCACTACGCAAAGGGGCTCTCATGTCACATCGGTTGTTAACGATGTTTGTGGGGAAATTTGGGGTATTTCATTTCGGTAACTTTCCTTGCCTTCGCCGCGGCCAATGCTTCTCCGAACACTGTCAGTCGGTCAACATTCGGTGCTACGTTTTGATACCTCCATTTTCTGTGGCGGAGACATTCTTCTGGGTGAATGGGCCCTTGTGCCTCTCATAATTCACCCTGTCTGATTCCGCTCGGCGATGCTGTGTGTACATAGTTGAACTTACGTGAAATGAACTTAAATTCACTGACTGAGCACAAAGTGTTTGAACCAAATTCCTGCATCTCAAGACCTCCACAGGAGATCGTAGGCAAGATTATACGAATCCTTCTCCATCAGGGACGGATGACTGTACTCAGCTTTTCTTTTCCTTTCCTTCCTTTCTGATGCGGACCGTGCTTGTGCCTCATTTCCTTGCGATCTAGGATCCCTTCTACCTACACCCACTAAATAGCAGATGTGTACCTTTTCTTGTTGCTGTGAAACGTCCATGACTCATTCCTCTAAAGTGACCTCGACACATTCAATGCAGTCTCACGGGGATATATGGTGGGCGTGTTTCCTACAGAATGGCCAGGGACCGGCCATTCACCCTCTCGGAGCCAGAAACTAAAGTCTCTATCCAGGACGCAGACATTGTTCCCATCCTCACGTCGCCAAGTGCTCCCGGAAACTTTGTATTTAACAACAACGGTATATATAACACGACAATATTTTCTCATAGATCTTCAAAGTTACCGTGTAAAAATTAAACGAGACACCACGTCACGGTAAAACCAGAACTCCTGTGGTAGCTATTCGACTTCAAGAGCCGAGGGTTTCCATCAACGTGCAGATGGTTGAGGTGTAGATTTTGGCATCGACGGTCAAACGAGAAGACGTGGAATTCCGGTAATATTCACATTGGAAAATAAAAAATCTAGGCCGTAGAGTTCTGATTTTCCGGTGTGACTAGTTTGAACACCACTTAACACTAGAAATCCTCGTCTTTCTGTGACCCCTTTCTGTGATTTTCGAGTCGATCAACGTCAACGTCATGTTGAACGCTGTTCAACGCGTACGATCCTCGCGCTATGATTCCATATTTTCGCTGTCTTATTCTGCATTGGAATTGAGATAGTGCTGCGGCCAGGAATCAAGAGCCCTCCAAGCACACTTTGCTGTTGCTTTACTCGGACGGTCGCGGTCGGCTACTACTTATTTTACTGAAGTTTTTCTCGGATATCACCGCGCTGCCTCCGGATGTCAATCACAATGAAGTATGGCTTCCACTGTTCCTGGGCGTCCCTTGATTTCACTCCGATGAAGTTTGCACGAGACTGGAATCATCTAAAGACGGTATGCGGAATGACTCCTTGCGGCCAAAGGCAAACGACCTGGGCCAAATTTGCTCTTTTGCCGTAAATGCGGCGATAAATCAACGCCCTCAAACTTTTCATCGACCTGTGGCCTCCTGTGGCCCTCAACACCCTTGTTTGTACCCGCGCCGCCGAAACAGATGTCACCCCACAAAGATTCCTGATGATCGGAAGGCTCACGCTCATATAAAAGGGACGCTGGGAGCCGTTGAAAATTGTGCGTCCACTTCCACCGCGACTCAAACACACACTCTCTACCCACGCTAAAATGCGATTCAGCGCTGTGTTCTCCGCTCTTGCCGTCGTTGCTACTGGCGTGGCGGCCGCCAACTTCTCCGCGAATTCCATCAGCTCTGCGATAGCTCTCACTTCGAGCAACCACTACGGGGCGCCCATTCCCCCGTGGAAGGTTGGTCACCATCCCGGATGGTACTACGGCAATGGTTCTCCTCCTTCGGGAATTGTCTGCCTTTTGGACAAGGTTTGTTCCAGTTCAGCCACTGTGAAGAATGCCACTGAAATCCATTCTCAGATCATCTGCGAGCTCTTGGAACTCTTCCCTTTCTGCCTCCAGTGCCCGAAGCCCCCGCCCCCGCCCCCGCACAACCCGCCCCCGCACAACCCGCCCCCACCTCCGGAGTACAGCCAGACTTTCTACAATCTCACCTGCGCGTCTCAGGACGCCAGTTACCAAACTTACGGTCTCGTTGATACCATTGCGGGTAATTAATTCGTGAAATTTTCTTTTCAAGTTGGAAGTGCCTCATTCTTTTGCAGACTGCCAAGCTATGTGCGACTCGGTCGCTGGATGCACCTTCTTCAACAGTACGTATCGATTATTATCTCGACCGAACCGACGACTCAGATTTCAATAGCCTACCACGACGTTAACGGAAAGGTCAGTCAAACGTTTGTATAGCACTACAAACTGCCAATGCTCATGTGTTGATAGGATGGGAGCACCCAGCTCACTTGCGCGCTCTTCGAAAAATGCCTCGACGCGTCATCTGCGGATAACTGTGGGGGCCAGACCCAGTACGACGGCAGTGTCGACTATATCATCCAAAGTGATGGATACTGCAAGAAAACGCCAACTGCGTACTAAACGTCATGATACGCACTGACGGTGCAGAACAGGATAATTTCTTACGGACTTGGTATCTTTCAAATGGTTTCTATCGATGTACTCGGCCTTGGTTTTGATGTTGTAATAAATTTTTTGAGGATCACACGCCTCTCGAACATTTGCATTTATTTGGCCTGTTCGTGCTGCTGTGTCGCATCAGTCACACATCACCAACACTCTCACTGTCAGTCTGCAACTACCAGCACTTCAAGAGAGACGATCGCCGCTCCGGTATTCTCTAGTCTCAGTGCCGGACTACGACATCCCGACCTTGGCACTCTCACCACTGTTCTCCTGACAGACCCCTCAGCCCCCGTCACGCGGCCACGGGCTACCTCTACTATCTATACGATCGAGATGTTGTTCTTAGAGTACGGCCCGGGCTGAAGCTCATATCGGTCGCGTCCAAGCCCTTATCGCATCGCATGGGAATATCTCCGCACCATCGCGAACGTCTCCCGACGTGGCCACAGGACACTAAAAATCCCTTCCTGAGCATTCTCTCAATCGCTGCTCCTGAGCTTAGATTCTACGCGCAGTAGTCTGCCGCCATTCCGGTAAACCCTTCCGTGGTACTGTCCCATTCATGTTTTCGATGCGCCTGTTGATAATTATTGAACACCGACACCGACTAGCACTTGCCCGGTTAAAAACGCCAAAGGGAAAACCAGCGTGTTTAGCTGCCCACAAAAAGGAACAAGGAGAATGAAACTCACGGGTTACTGAGGGCATTCGTGTAAAAGGTAATCATGGAATATTGCCCAAGTTGAAACTTGAGACAATACATCCACACGCGATAACTCGAGGAATGCCGATTCGCGGATCTGCGCCCTCCGCCCAGCTCGGACAAGAAACTTGGTCGAAGTCGAACTTGCCGTGCCGAGAGCGCAAGGGGTCATCATTCAAGTCCAATACAGCGACCGAGACACGTTCGGCGATCCCAAGAGGTGCCCGTATGTCGCTGCAAATATTCCAAGCGAGGAATCGAAAAGGGGGAAAACAAGACCCGACTACGTTGCGGCCGGGCAAGGTCAATCTTGTACTTGAACGCCGCATCGTAGAGTCGAGTCGTCGACATGGAAAGAAGTGAGCTTGGGGCGCACTTAGGGATGCGGAAATGCACCAGGCGCGCGGTACCTGTTGTGAACGCATCCTTGGCTCACCGGCTGATGCATGAGTCGACATTGAATCAACCCCCAAAAGAATTGAAGGCTCTTGGCCCCACCTGTGTCTCGCGTTTGCCTGGAGCTCTGGAAATTGCACCGCCATATTATTGCCGTCATCTATTTGAGGGTCGAAGTTGCATACAGGCCACAACGCCGTTCCACGCTCAGATGGTTCACATCTGGTGCTGCTTCTGGGACCAGTGATCGTTGGGAAAGCCTTCCAGGTCCACAAGAGAGCGCAAGCGAGAAATCCAGCTAGCCAGGATACCAGCTAGACCCGGTGAAGATGCGGTACGAACCGCCCAAGCAAGGTGTGCACTGCTTATCAAATTAGGAAATAAACAAACTGGGCGGTTCAGGGCCGACACAGGAAAGGAAGTTCTCGTTTAGCGTCAGTTGGCGTATGGTTGGCGTATCAGATCGCTTCGACAGCTTTGGATCGGCCGATAAACTGCAATCGCTGGTTCGCGCGGAGGATTTGATCCGGTTTAAGAAACTACATACAAGATAGATATTTCACGCGAAACCGCCTTGGAGCGGGGGCTTTCCTGAAACAAGGATGTGTGATTTGGAACGAAGGCGAGATTCAAAATTGGTACAGTCTCATGCAGTGCAAATAAATTGGACCATGGGCACGCTCCGTATGGTCGGAAGGAAATGGGCTTGTCCTTTTCGATCGCTATTGCGTAGTGCCACCTCTCGTGCGATCTAAATTTCACTATTAGTTTCATGGATCTCGGCAGCGCACAATGGACATCCCTCGATTTGCGTTTTTAGTCTCTGGGCGTCTCGATCGCAGTTCATGATGTTCAGCGAAAGACCGCGACAAACAGCACAGACTCCGCGCCACGTCGAAGTTGAGGCACGAAGGCCCTGTTCCCGGAGCTCTGACGCCTTTGTTTGCAATCTGAATCCCAAGCAGGTATGAAATATAGATCGCGGCACGAGGCGACGAGACTTACAAGCGGAGTTCTTCGTGAAGGGTTTTTGAGTCGCCTCCGTCCAACAGACCTGCTTCCATAGACTGGTAGTAGACCCATTCAATGTCACACATGACCGAATGTAATTCATCCATTGTTTTCCTTAGAGCCATGCGACGAAGTGAAAACAGTAGCAGTGCGAAGAGCAATAGAGAGCCGACCAATACGCGGTAGGCCGTATTGGGGAGCAGCGTATCGAGGGAGGACAATATGGAGGTCTCGTTGGACACGGCGGACACGTCGCTGGAGGCCATCGCGATTATCTGGCCAACGCTTGCACCGTTACAATTTATACCAGGACAGATGCTTGGCTTTTAGCAACACCGTGACACTCATCGTCTTGGCCAGCACCGAGACAAGACGGTGCCGGTCGGAAGGAACAGCTATGTCTGGGCACCAAGAAAGTAAGTATTGAATTGTTCTTCAAGTTGGCCGTTTGACGCGGTACCGCAGAATTGAGAGTAAGCCAAGCTGAAAAGACCAGAATAGACGGCGCCGGCGAGGCAGAGAAGCAGGTTTCATCTCAGAGAGGATGCGGAACAATCAGTATGGTACCAAGGATATCGAAGCTGGCCAAGGTCAGGAGTAGAGGGTGCATTCCTCTAATGATGGTATGCCGGCATGACAGCTTCTGGCCCAGAACACGGCCCTAACACGGCCAGAAGCTGTATGCCATCAGCGCATCGAACGGCAAACGCGGCAACACAACGGCAACGTCCCCAACAAACCTCTGGCCACCGCAGCATGAGGAATAAATAGAACTCCACCATAGCTTTAAGCTTACACTTAGCCGAGACATACATGTCGACCTGGAGAGTGACTATCTATGGCTGCCGGGGCTGTGGGGATTTATTATCCCTCCAGAGTATTTCAAAGCCTTAAAAATGATCTGGAATCCTCCATATTGCACAGAGATACCAAGTTACATTCCCTCCACGTTTTTCTGTCTTCTTTGGCTATGCTTCAGTGAATAGTGCATTGAAGAAAGGCGGGTTGAATTCGGCTTATTCAGGCCGTGATCGAGGCGTGATCCTAAAGCGAAGCCATGATTGATTGACAGTTGATTGACAGCGAAGTTTTCTTTCGTTTCTTTTTCCCGCTATCTCATAGTGGGTTTTTGGGGGTCACTAAAATTGATGGGAAAAACCTATAAAAGGCATTTCTGTTTTAGGCGGGGTGAAACTTTGATGTTGATTGATGTTGATTGATCACCTCCTTTGCTTCGCCCCTTTGCTTAGCCTCCTCTCTGTCACTGTCGTCTGCCAAACTCATTTATCAACCGACTGCCTTCAAGGCCCCACTTCTCTCTGAGTCTTCCCCAGTCTCTCTTCGATGTCTGTCTTACAAGTCAACGGCTCTAACGCTTCATCGGCTTCTTACCGCTCAAACTCTCTTCGCACTACTCTCTCGGCTTCTTTCTTCAACAGTCTGCGCATCAGCCACCCTACACGCCAGCTGGTCACTTCCGTAATCCCGGGCTATGGGCAACACTCGGTACTCATGGAGTGCGAAGTCGACACGGACTCGCCCCACGATGTTATTCTCGGCTTGGAATGGGCCGCCTATATTCGAGACTTTGTCCTTGCATTGGGGTTTCGCATTGATCACAATTTTGATGCCTGGCTCTTCCTGAACGACCTTCAACACCCACTCGGTAAACAGCTCTCCGCTCTTCTGGATGTCGTTTCATAGTCATCAGGTCTTTCTTCCGTTCTCCACCTGCGACCTTTGGCTTCGTCTGATGGTATGTGTTTATGCTCCTCTAAGGCTTTGCTAACCCGTTTTGACTTGCAGCGCAAGGCCCTACTGGCAGCACGGCGGTCGTAGCCCAGGTGTCGGATGACGGTACGTCGGTTATTTTATTTCCGTGGCGTTCTTTTTCTGACCATACCAGCCCCCATCCCAACTCCCTCCCCTAAAACTGTGAACATTGAAACTATACACTCTGAAACTATAAACTCTGAAACTATGAACTCTGGAGCCCTGAACTCTGAACGCGACGTATTTATGCATTATGTACCCAATACTACAGCTAGTTCGAATGTTGCCGGTTCATCGAAACCCAGAGAACCCCGAATTCGGCCGACTGCCCCCAGAAAAAAGGGTGATGAATTTGTGCATTATCGCCAGGAAACTATTGCTACCCCAAGTAGTCCTGGTCCCTCAAAACCCCGCACAATTCCCGATCCTCTTCCGCTGTTGACCGGTGTCGAAACCCGTGGAATCGATGCACTTGAGCGCCTCCTGCTGTCACCGAATGCAAATGCCAACATCTTTACCATGGACCAGGAAAATTTGAGCAAACTCATGAAACTTCACCATGTCCCTTGTCCGCTCGACCTAACTCTCAACGTCGGTCGTAATGCCATGTTATCACATCTGCTTTCTGGCACTTGCGTTGACTCTTGCGACCCGGTCTTCGGAACTCGGCATTTGTGTCACTGCCAGCAGTTCTGCGGGGTTTTTCCGTCCTCACGCGACATGGTCTTTCAGGTGCTTAGTTTGTTGTTATCAGCTTCCGAAGACAGGCTACCTGATGCTCGGGCCCTTTTTGTCCTGGAATGCTTGGGGTTACCGGACAATTCTCGTCTGCGTTTTCATCTCCAGTTGTCCACCAAGCGTCGTAGAATACTTCAAGTGCACTCCGAGACTACCGCGATTCGTGAGCTATTCGATCGAATCGAATCCTTACCCAAGGGCTCTCTTCTGGTACTGGCTCAATCCCATGGTATAGATATTTCGAAAGCTCAGACTAGCGAACAGTTACGGGCATCTATTTCTCGTCATGTTGCGTTTGGATTGTGTACTAGCCGCGAGGGATACTCTTCTCATCTGGCTTGTTCTGCTATTGAGACTACCCTCGCTCCCAATGCTCCTACGCCCGGAACTGGCGATGATCCCGCTACTTGCTTGCAGATCCACATCCTTCGTCAAATCGCACCAGTTCTCCGTTCCCGTGCATTGAAACGTCTGTTGCAAATGCACGACATCAAGTTCCGCGAGTCGGATACGTACAAACAGTTACGCAAGCGACTCAAAACCTTTCTCAACAGTCTTATCACTGGAAAATACGCAGAGGATGAGCTATACTTAACTGGCAGCACTCGGAAGGCTCGTGCACGTCTTCATGCCCGTCTGAGATCAGAGTGGCCCCAGGTTGTTCCGGATCACCTTAAACGCAAGCTAGAAGCCAATTTCAACATCGCAATCTCAAGTTCAACCTTAGCTACCTTTGTTTGTGGAAGCTGCTCAGAGGACTGCCCGATAGATCATAAGGGTACTCTGTCCTTCGAGGACTTTGACATTAACCTTTTGAAACGGCCCGACGAGTTTATCAACGTGGACGAAGAGGAACTTTCCAAGCACGAAGAATCTGCGGACCCCGATTCCGGAGCTGAAGTTCCCGTTCCATGGCTAAATCTTCGTTGTCCCGATCCGCCGATGCCGCTCCCAGATAATCACCCGTACCAGAGTTTGCTAATTGACCCCGAATGTCTTGAAATTGACCCTGACACAATGGATACTGTACTTGCTTTATGTCGGCGCTGTCGAGGTGATCTCAAAGCCGGACGAGTCCCTGCTCTCTCTACAGCAAACAGGAATTATCTTGGACCTGTACCTCCCGAGCTGAAGGGTCTCACCGTTGTTGAAGAAGCCATGATCGCACTGTGCAGGGCAAAGTGTTGGATAATTCAGCTGAGGGAAGAAGGATCTGACAGCAGTGTCCCATTTGCGCAACGCGGCGTTCGCGGACATATTATAGTTTATCCTCAAAAGCCGTCTGCCATCGCCAAAACTCTGCCGCCGTCTATTTCTGATGTCACGACTCCCATCTGTGTTGTGTTTGTCGGTTCCAAACCACCTACAGCGGAGTGGCTTAAAGAAAAGGCCAGCCCTCTAATCGTGAGAAAAGAACGCGTTTTGAACGCTCTTGCTTGGTTGCAAATCCACAATCATCTTTATCACGAGGTCCTTATTGACAAATCAGAGCTGGAAAAATTGCCCGATGAAGCTATCCTTCCTTTTCACATTCAGCATGTCATCCCCAACACCGGCATTGACGTTACCACATCCGACTACGCACCTGGTTCATCACAGCCTGTTGTTCCAGATCTGTCCGAAATTCTCCAACCACCTCCCTCAAATATCCCTTTCCAGAGTGTTGTTGTGGCTGATGTTGACGGAAATGCTCCTTCTGGTGAACTTAAATCTGCTGCGCTCAATCATTTGAAGAAACCCGGATCCAATTATCTTGAAATCCCTCATGATCCCAGTCCCGCGAACGAGTTCAACAATCCCCACCTTTTTCCCATGATGTATCCGACACTCTTTCCTTACGGTCTTGGTGGTCTGGAGGACAAAAGTCGTCGAACTAAGCTCGGATTCAAGCGTCACATCAAGCATTTTTTCAACCTGGCTGACCGTCGATTCCAAGAGCATTATTCATTTTTGTTCACTGCATTCAACATGGTTCAACGCCGCGCTCTGTTGCTCCGAACCCATTTGAAAGCCAAACGCTCCAACTTTGACCATATAGCTGCTCAATTTGGTACAGTATCTCCCGCCACCATTCATATTGTTGCAGAACGCGTTGCCGCAGGCGATAGTATCACCGCCAATAATGCTGAGGAGCGACGGGTTTTACGGCTTATGAAGGAAGTCAGTCTCGTAAATTCCTGTGTTCCGGGCTCGTCCCAGTCTAAACTTGTCATGCGCAACCAGATCAGGGCCCTAATGATCGAGAAAGGTCTTCCCAGCTTCTACATAACCATCAACCCCGCCGACGTGTACAATCCCCTGGTTAAATTTCTAGCTGGGGAAGAAATAAATCTTGATGCTTTGTTACCCAAGGATATCCCCGATTATGTTCAACAATCGATCACAGTAGCTCGGAATCCTTCAGTGGCTGCTAGGTTTTTCAACATCTACATGAAGGCTTTCATCAAGACCATTCTCGGCTGTGATCCAGATGCTGAAGATCCAGAGGAGGGCGGTATACTCGGTGTTGTCAAAGCATACTACGGGACAGTCGAAGCACAAGGGCGAGGGAGTCTTCATTGCCATATGATGGTCTGGGTGGCCGGTGGACTCAATCCTAACGAGATTAAAGAAAAAGCTCTCCAGAACGGCGGCAACAAGGAGTTTCAAGAGCGGCTCATTACATTCCTGGACGACACGATCTCAACCGCCATTCCTCCAGATTCTGAACGGTGTGATCTTGAAACACCTCTCTCTAAATATCATCCGTGCGCCACACGAGGTCCTGGTCCTAGCATCCCGCCGGAAGATGTGGCAGATGCCGAACAACGAGACTTGCACAATCTTGCGGAACGGTGTCAGCGGCATAGGCACACTGCAACCTGTTACAAGTATTGGAAAGGATATCCTGCCCCGAAGGAATGTCGTTTTGACCTGGACAAAAATAACGAGACGCCTATTAGTGTTTTTGATCCTGAGACTGGTGAATTTATTTTGCGCACTCTTGATGGACTTGTCAATAATTTCAACGAGACCATGTTGCGCGCCATTCGATGTAACATGGATATTAAATTCATTGGATCTGGTCCTGCGGCGAAAGCAATCTTGTACTACATCACGGACTACATCACAAAGTCTCAGTTGCAGGCTCACGTCGCATACGCTGCTTTAGAGGGAGCTGTTCACAAGCTAGGGGAGTTCAACGCGGAAGAGGATGACATTAGTGCAAGAGCAAAGCGTTTACTCCAGCGGTGTGCTCATTCCATGATATCTAAGCAGGAATTATCCGCTCAACAAGTTGTGTCCTACTTGATGGATTTTGAGGACCACTTCACCAACCAGGAGTACGTCAATTTGTTTTGGACCAGTTTCGAGGCCTTCATCAACCAAGAAGATCCTAGTTCTGAGTGTTACCCAACTAAAATTGTTCCTCCCGTCGACTCTTCCTCCTCCCCTGATTTAGCAGAAGAGTCGCCGAAAGCAGACCTCGATCCCCAGCACGATGATGACGAGTTTGGCGACATCGAAAATGGCATAGATCAGGAGGAAGAGGGACTAGAAGAGGAAGATCTCGCGCGTGACTCGGAAACGGTAGAAGAAGAGATGGCGGAGTTGAACGATAACGACGACATCACACTCCGAGTAGACGCTGCTGGCAGACTTGTTCCTACAGCAACCCAATCCTGTGATTACCAGAAACGAGGGGAATTACTTGAGAATGTTTGTGTGTGGGATTTCGTGGCACAGACCGAGAAGTTGAGACTCAAACACAAAAAAAGGACCACCGAAGATTCGGATGAGGAGCATCAAAGCGCCGCCACAGAAGGCAAGGGAGTAGATGACTTGGATTCTCCTTGGACGAAAGACACTATCCTAGATTACGAAGGTCGTTTTCGCCCCCGCATCCCGTTCCAAAGTACCCATCTGGAAGATGCAACACATGTTATTAAGGTTCACTCGTTCCTCAATCGGAGAGTACCTGTGCCCATTGGTCCCGCACTTCCGAAGAGGAGTGATCCTGCATTTGTTGAAAAGCACGCACGACTCATGCTTATTTTCTTCAAGCCGTGGCGCCACGCTAGTGATCTGAGAAAGGTTGGTCAGACATGGAGTGCGGCTTACAAGGAGTTCTTACCAAACTGCACTCCCGAGGACTTGGATCGCATCGAGAACATGCAGTTACTTCACGAATGCAAGGACAGCCGCGATGCTCATTATACCGAACGTCGCAACCGTCGTAGAGCAGGGTTGACTTTGGAGACTAGTCGGCGTTTCACATCTGATGAATTCGGTGAGGAAACGGATGAGACTTTGCTAGATCACTTGTCTTCGATGGAGGCCGCCCGTTCGATGCGTGCAGAAAGTTCTCGGGATGACATCCTGGTAGCTCTGAAACATTCACAGGATTGTGGTTTACTCGGTCGTCCTGGCGTCACTGCACCACTTGAATCTGCTGAGTTCAGTATGCATACTGCCGTTTATGAGAATCACCCTGTGTCTGAAGCCCTCTGGACCAAGACATATGAAGCGCGGAAGGAGGCCTCTAGACGTTCCGCATTGAGAACCGAAAGTGCAGCAACGGAGAGAACTGACCTTAAACCGACTGAGGATGACGCCGGCATACGAGATGGATCTGTATTTAGGGACTTCGTTTCCGCTCCGATGCAACCGGCCCTTCGTGACGCTGACCTGCTTATTGACCGTGACGAAGCCTCAGTATCTGCTGCTGCCAAAGAAACATCAGATTTGCCTACATTGATTGCCAAACACACCCTCAATTCCGAGCAAGCTAGAGCTTTCTCTCTTGTAGCCGAACATAGTATGGCCAAAGGACGCGATCCACTGCGAATGCATTTAGGCGGACCTGGCGGGACAGGGAAATCGAGAGTGATTGGCGCCTTACAAGATTTCTTTACAGCCCGTCAACAACATCGAAGATTCAGGCTAGCCTCGTATACTGGAGTAGCCGCGCGAAACATCTCGGGGATGACTCTCCATTCGGCACTGATGCTTGGGGACCATTATCGGAGCGCTCCGAGTGCCAAAGCCAAACGGGACTTGATGACGATGTGGGAGGGTGTCGACTACTTGTTCATTGACGAAGTTTCCATGATCGGCTGTTCCTTTTTATATGACATTAGCCATGCGCTCAGCATCGCGAAAGGGAATGATCTAGCTTTTGGAGGCATCAGTGTCGTGTTCGCAGGGGACTTCGCCCAATTGCCTCCGGTCGGCCAGAAAAGATTGTACGCTCACCTTGATAAGGAAACAATAGCAAGCGCCGGGACCAAGTACGGCCAGAAGATTGTTTTCGGAAAGCTCCTGTGGCTCTCGGTCACAAGTGTAGTATTTCTCCATGAGATCATGCGACAAACCGGTCCGGAAAATCTGCCATTCGTACAGTTGCTGGAGAGACTACGTGAAGGTCGATGTACAACAGCGGACTACGATCTATTGAACACGCGGCTTGCGAGAAGGCTGGAAATAGATTGGGACAGCGATGAGTGGAGTTCTGCGCCCATAATCGTGGCTGAAAACGCGATGAAGGATACCTTGAACATCCAGATGGCTCAGGATTATTCAATGAAGACTGGGCGACCGCTCCACTGGTATTATGCACAAGACACCCACTCAAAGCGCAGCCCCGTGACGAATCCTGTTCTTCTGGAAAAGTTAATGCAAGCAGACTCTGGGAAGACGAACTCGAGGTTGGGTAAGATTCCGTTGGTTATAGGAATGCCAGTCATGATCTCGCAGAATTTTGACGTCGAGGGCGGTGTTGTTAATGGGTGCACAGGGACTTTAGTGAGTGTCAGATACAAAATTGGGGCAGATGGCAAGAGATACGCGCTGTCTTGCATCATAGATGCTCCCAATACGACACCGGGCATTCTACCGGAGTTGCCGCTGCATCATGTCGTTAGTTTGCGAGACACAACCCAGATCAAGTTCACGCACCCGCACTCAAAGAAAACGCAGGTGATAAACAGAACACAGTTACCTGTCATGCCTGCATTTGCGATAACAGCCCATAAAGCCCAAGGCAAGACTCTGCCCGCTTGCATCGTCAATTTCACCGGATGTAAAGGTAGTGAATCACCCTATGTCATGGTTTCACGGGCTACCTCCCTTGAGGGTCTCGTCATATTGACTCCATTTCCGAAGGAAAAGATTTGCTGTCGGCAGAACGAGGACTTGCGACTCGAATTTCGTAGACTCCGATTCCACGCGCTGAAGACTATTCAGTCGTCTGGGACGCCGGAGGAGGTTGATCGAGCCTCATCCCAATTGCGCTCGGAGTTCAGCGCCGCCTCCGAGTCTGTCGCACCCGCCGAAACGGAGGACGTTGGTGCCCGGCTGCATCAGCTGCAGCGCGCCAACGCGGTACTGACGGCACCCATGCCGCAGCCACGTGAGCGCTTGCCGCTTGACACCCCAATCGGCGCCGCGGGCCCGAGCCAACGCGGCCGGCTCGTCTTTCTTCCCCCGACCTCTCAGCCTCCTTCTAGGCCTGCCCGCAAGCGCGCATTGGACGATACTTCTGCTCCGAAGTCCCGCAAAACCAACAAACGGCAAAAGCGGTAGCTTCTCTCCATGCCCCTCACCGAGTCATGCCCTTCACAGGCTTCAGAGCCTCCGTCGTCTACACACGTTATCTACCCGACCAACTACGCGGCTCCTCCGCCCTCTCATTACTGTGTTCCCCCCCGTGTTCCGCCTCAAGTCACTCCGAATACGGTGTACTACAAGCTTAAACAGGTCCGTCCTCCCATCAATTTATTTGATGTGAGTACTCATTCTCCCTGGTAGGATGTTCCGCTGTTTCCATACTCTCCTGTTTCTTCAAAAGCACCCTCGACGACCCATCACGCCCCGAGCCCAGCAGGAGGCGGAAATCACATCCCGCCACCTCATGCTTTATCTGTAGTGCACTCTGTAGTGCAACTGCACCTTTCCCGCCTCAGGCCGTCTCCATACTCTGAGCACTCCGCCTCAGCTCTTGGGCGTCACTTTCCTTGCGTCGTCGATTGCGCATCCCGTGCCGCGTCTCAAGTCTGGCTGAGCGCTGGGCGGACTTTCCGCGTCGTCTACAACCTCCAACTTCTGTCTTTGACCTGCGGTTGGTCCCGTCAAGCAGTCCGAACTCAAAGTATGTGGTATACATTTTCAATCGCTTCCATGTATTAATATTGTTTTGCAGCGTGCACATAATCTATGCACCATCTGGCCATTCTCCAGGTTCCTTCCTCAACACAGAAACGACGCCTCGTGCGAACCACGGTGTGGTGGAGTCGCCGCGGTACACTAGCGATAACTATTCACTGCCCCTCCCATCCGATATCTCTTATACGCTATCCGCCCTCAAATTCTCCAAAGCCCTTATGCCTAGCCATGCACAAATTTCCCTACAACCTCTTGCCAGATGTGTCCGACTCCGAACCGGGTGGTCTCCCGATTCCATCTGACTTTGATATACCTCCGCTATTCGTCTCAGTTTGCCTTCCGTGTACGTCCATTCTTACCACTTTTCCTTCTCTTTAATTTACTGAAAGAACTTTCACACCAGACTCTGCTCTATACCGGATACCCGTTCTCTTCACATATCTATTATACAAAAGAAGGGTGTTACGTGATGCTGAAGCGAGCCAATGAGATTGCGTATCTGTCTTTTCGACAAACATTGGCCGCGATCACGTGGACCATCAATCCGTGTTCCAACTTCGAATTCCCTGAAACTTCCACATTCGACGCGACTCTGACCGGGCAAGTGTTAACTCATCCCTCAAGGACTCCGAGTCTAATGGGTTTATGGGTGCCTTCATCTTTATTTCCTCAAATTCCCTACGCGTGCAAGTTGAATCCCGGGTACAGGTTTTTCCGATCTGCGTGACCATTCCGATTCTTTCGCAAGACGGTACACATGCATTGCCAACCACCTTCTGTGTGGGTTAAAATCATTGGACTCACGGGTGAGCACCTCCTGCCGTTTGCTTTCAATCTTTCCTGGAATCACCGAGAGTGCAAAATTGACACATGCGTAGCTTTCGGTCGGTTTTCTGGTAATCATCTTCAAGTCGAGTTGAAACACAGGTACAGCCTTTCATCGGTCTGCTTTATTTCCCAAAACCATATTCACGGGCGCAGAATTTCTGACTCTGCTCAGCTACGGTTGCAGGTTGCAGCATGGGTGCAGTCTTTCATCAGTCTGCTGCACTTCTACAGGGTGAGTTGAAATCCTTGGATACCACAAGGCAGTTCCTGAGTGTTCAATGTGTCAAATTTAATCCTTGGAATCTCTTACGGGTGCGGGCTGAAACCTGAGTAATCTGACTTATTTTGCGAATCTACTTCTGGGTGTTGGTAGAGACCATTGCTCACGGATACAGTTTCCTGCAGCTTGCTTTAAATCTTACTTCTTCGAATCCCCTACGGGTGCCGGTTGAACCACAAGTGCTCTGATTGATTTTGCGAAACCACCTACAGGTGCAGGTCAAAACCAATTGAATTGCAGTTTCTTCCGCCTTCCTTTAAGTTTCTTTCTTGGAAGCCCATACGGGTGCGGGGGAGAACAACTGGATCGACGGGTGCAGACATCCTTCAGTTTACTTTCTTTCATGGAATCCCTACGGGTGCGGGTTGAAGCACAGTTCAGAAGTCCCCTTCGTATTCTTCCCACATTTACCATGGGTGCGGGGTTGACACACGAGTGCGGTTATATTTTAGTTGGTGCAGACTGAAGCACGAGTGCCGCGCAACAGTCCAATGTATCTTGTGAGACCACCCATGGGCGCCGACTGAAGTAACTGGATTTTATGGGTGCAGACTTCCTGCAGCTTCTGCAATTCTCTATTAAAGTGTGAGGTGGTTGAGACCATTAAATTTGCAGGTGCAGTTCCTTGCACTTTTCTTCAAATTCTTGGAATCCCCTACGGGTGCAGACTTCGTGCAGTTCCTGGAAGCCCTAAGGGGGAAGTTGGAATCCGGCTGCCCTTCAACGGTACCGGTATTATTATGATTTATCTTTCGAAATCACCTACGAGTGCGGGTTTCGTAGTCCACAGTGTCTTTGACTCCATCGCTCCATTCTTTATATTTCACCGGGGGACATCAGTTTTATTGATGTTTGACTCAATTGATCCAATATTCCCTTGCAGAGCACGGGTTCACTGCTAGTAATATTGTAAAATACCTCTTGCCCTAATACCTCTGTACTGTAACACCGCTCCCCAGCTTTGTTCCCCAAATTCACACGTAATAAAATTCTATACCCCAACGCTGAAGTTAGATAGCGGGCTTTGCCGCGCAGCGGGCTACACAGTTTATTTCTTTGAGTGATTGGTCAAATCGCATTGAAACCTCAAAAAAGTAAGGCTCAATACTCTCAAGACCACTCCCTGTTGCTTCAAAGGCTCTAGGTGCTCTTTATTGAAGCCCGGCACAAACCGCGGATTGCTTCTGAGCAGGAAGCGTTGTCATGCCGGCATGCCATCATTAGAGGAATGCACCCCTTCCTCCTCAGAAGCTGTGCGAGACTGGTCCCGTGACATAAGCCCGCGACGAGTCGAACCAAGCACAGCCAAACAACGCGCCAAGATTTGTGCACCAGCTCTCGTTTCGTAATGATCCTCCAGTTTTGTACAAATTGGTCGGAGGCAGCAGAATTAGGTGCACCTTGTCTTGAACCGGAGTGTGACGATTTTGTTGTGCCATAATGGCATTTGAACAGGCTTTAATTATATTAGGCTCTCGCAGCCAGACGCTTCAACCCATGACGGTCGGAACTTGCTTTTAAAAAAAATTGGCGTCAGGAGGATTCGCTGTCCATTCACAACCCGTTTCCAATATCTCTACCTTGGTTCCCTATGGAAATCTAAAGCTTATTGCCCTACTTGCTTAGGATCAAAACTCGGTTATTATCAATGGATAACACTTGCACTTGACAAACTCAGGCATATTGAAACAGAGATCAATCTCAACACGCCGGCTCCGGTTGGGGGACGATTTAAACTCCTTCACTCGCTAAATCTAGGGACGAATTAATCTTTCGGAAAAAACCGGCTCGACAATATTCCTACAAAGGGCCACAGTGCACACCGCGCAAACAGTTGCATAGTTGCTGTTTGACTCGGTGACCTTGGTCGAACTTCCCTTCATCCTTGATTCTCGAGGTGTTTGGCCCTCGGCCAAAGCGCGCACACGTGACAGTCAATATAAAAGCTTTTGACCAAACAAGACCACTCTGCCTTGCCTTCCACCATCACCTCAGTCATGATGGTCACCATACACACCCTACCTCCAGAGATTATACTGGAGATACTCCAGTGGCACGTCACCATCGACGTTTGTATCACCTTCACTGCGTTCCGGCCCCAGGTAGATGCAGCCTGCATCTATGTGGGTAGACGATGGGGTAGACACACATGTGTGTCTACATACTGCTACGTGTGTCTGCGTGCAGTCGACACAAGGGGGTCTACGTTCACCTACATGCAGCCAACACTGTAGCTGGACGTAGATGAACATAGACCAATGTAGATGCACCTAGATGCATGTAGAAATAGGTAGGCACACTTGTGTAGACACATTCAAGTGAATATGAACAGATCGAAACATGCCTTAACTATTCATTTGACTTCGACTTGTTTTCGGCTTGTCTTCGGCCATCTTCGGTATATGTATTTGACTGCCGGTGATGATTGCTGCGTCTCCGATCAACATCGGACTAACTGATACGGACATGATATTTTAAAATAGATATACACATTTCTATGTGTTTTGAGGGTGCTGGCAACTCACACAGGGAAGGGGATTTGCAGACAAAAGGGCAGCCTAGATCTATGGTGTGAGGCTGGCACAAAGAGCCAGCTGGCCGGGATGCAGGGTGTGTCTACGGCGGTAGACGGACGTAGCCGCAGGGTAGCCGAGGCGCGTCCACGTGACGTACAATAATGTATCCAAACCTTAACTGAAGGTAGATGCACGGTGCATCTACCCCCTCATATACCCATGTACATATGTGTAGATACATGTAGATTCACGTACAATAATGTATCCAAAGGTTCATCTACATAGGGCCGGAACGCAGTGCTTCTGCGCGATTTTTCGCGCGGCTTGGGTATGCCACCGGTGGCGCTCTGTTGCGTTTGGAAATGCACTATTCTGGCGCACGGTCAACTTTTCCGTTAATGATGTTCGCCATACGGAGGTTGTCACCCAGACTTTTGCCCGTTCGGGGACCCAGCCGATTGAAATCGCCCTGGACCTAACCGCTCCTGCTTGGGCATTCAATGGTAAAGAGAAGTTTCGAGGCTTCCTGGAGCTTGTGAGGCCTCATCTCCGGCGCTCCTCCCGCCTGGAGGTCTATGCAGACGAGACGGATTGGGCCGATATATTAACGTTATGCGACGGGGAATCGTTCCCGCGGTTGGATGTCCTAATCGCCCACTGTTATGAGGACTGGGAGGTGTACGACGACGATGCAGAGGAACAAGACGAGGTGATCGTTGCCACTTCGAACTCCACTGCTTTGCAGGCTGTGGCATCTCCACCATCCCCGACAACCCTCAACGCCAGTAACACCGGTGACCCCATTTCTGCTGAAGCATTATCCTTCCCGCTGCCACCCGGACATCGATTGCAAAAAGTGCAACTGTATGGCATGTAGCTGAGAGATGTTATCTTGCCCCACCTGCGCCACGTGAGCATGGTTCAGGCGTTCTCCGATATCGTTTCCGCCAATGGCATCCTCCACCCTCTGCTGTTCAACACCGTCGCCCACTTGGAGCTCGAGCAGATTTATGTGCCACCCTTGACGGCCCAGACACAGGCCGAGCTCCCACTCTCGCCCCTTCGCAGCCTCGTCCTCAGTGGCCTCCGCGCTACCCCACACGTCGAAGATGGCGCCGACGCAGAGCACGACTGCCACCCATTCTTTTCGTCACTGTCAACGCTGAACTCCGTAGCCTCGAACTACAGCGCTTTCACGCCACCGGACGGGTATGGCCAGACTTCCTGGCTTCACTTTCGTCCGCTCAGGATCGGTACCCGCGCGTCAGCTCGCTGGTTTTGCGCGAGATGCCCTTCGACGATCTCGGGCCAGACGAGTTGAACTCCTTCCTGGGTTCTTTCCCTGCGCTGCAAGGATTGGAACTTCGCCAGTGCTCGGACGTTGGGTCTCGGATGATTCAAATCCTGAATACCTATCCGGGATTGTGCCCTCTTCTCCAGGGATTGCTGGTGGATGGGGCATCTGTAAGCAGGGAAGCTGTATAACCACGGCTTGTGAGCCAGTTTGATTCTCCCAGTATTTACGTGTCAATACTCAGAAGACCGCGATTGCGGTCCTCAGTCATAGCTGCAGGTTCAGATTGTATGCATCAAAATTAACGAGCTTAACGAGCACAACAAGATAATAATGTAAATGGGGAAAGAGACATTTGAGTAACTTTCTATCAAACGGCGGTATATGGCTGGCGTTCCTCGTGCAACAAGGACGTGTTATCCACCAGCGCTATCTCAGTATCGCGCTGTGGGTTGACAGGGGGCTTGGCCGGGTCATGCCTTGACGTGAAGTAGGTGCAGCTAAGCCAGACGATGCTTCAGAGAATCCAATCAGCATCGGCCGAGACGGGAGGGGAAGGGGGGGGGGGGGGGGACCCACGCTGTCCACTCGGGTGTAACCCCCAGCAGGTATTCAATCACGGTGTAGTGGACTGAGAGGCAGTTGAGGCCATAACTCGTGAATGGAGCCGAAATCTGGTTAGCGGAGTGTCGAACCGAGATAATCTAACGAACTATTTGAGTTTGAATAAATTGAGACCGGCGTGAGGTTGAGACATAATTTAACATTATTTCGCATAGGCTCGAAACCAGCCTGTCTATGAAGGTAAACCTGTCGATAGACAGGCTGGTCGATCTGAGTTTGAAATGACGTGTTAAGCGACTTACCGCATTTGGTTATTGGACATTTTCCTATTTCTACCCAACTTTCATTCAGATTCGTCTCAGGACTAATTGCCTCGTCATTACATGCTTCATTGTGCTTATGCCCACATGTAGTGTGCAAAATTGAGCGAAATAGAGGCAGTTACATCGTTGTTGCTGTTGTTTGGATTGGGGGTCGCACGCACGGAATGTCCGGTCCGGAATAACCTTATATGGTAACCCGCTTAACACGTCATTTCAAACTCAGATCGACCGGTCTGTCTATCGACAGAATTCATAGACAGACGGTAACCGGTCTATATTTCGCACTTCACGGTCATCTTGCACTTCAGAGCGATCAATAGTAAAGGAGGTCATGGAAGTATAAGACTTGAATGTATGGATTAGTATTCCTCAGAGCCGCATTTTCGCTGACAGCTCAGCCCAAACTTGAACCGTGAGAATTGTTTTGACGCCGGCTGATCAGTTGGGCCGGCAAATCCTTGGCTAACCACGAACGCGACAGACCGCGTTTCAAGTTCGTGCAAGTGCAAGCACATGATACTTTGCGAAAAATGCTTTTATAAGTTAACTGCACAGAATATGGGGTCTATGACGCATTGAAGCCCTTGCAGACCGCTCGCAGGGCTCTCTGGTGAGGATGAGGCCTGTTAATAGTAGTGAGTCCGCTTGAATGAGGGCAATGATGGCGTTAAAACCCACCTTACGTCCGATCTTTTGGACCAATTCCGCAGAGCTCTAAGAACATGCTGGTTTCGGATGAAGTTAGGGGCTCTTAGCAGATCACAACATATGGAGCGGATCAAATCAGCTCAGTGATTCCCGTCGCTGATATTGGCGAGATTATTTTTAGTCTTGTTCAGGAAAATTTTATTTGAGCTCTGAGCAGTCGAAGTGTTTCATACGAGGAGAGCTGAGACCATCGACTTCATATCTCAGTCGCTCAAATCAGTGGTCGACGAAAATATGTGCACTGAACCTTCTTCAACCGTTGCAACTCCCACGTCGATGGGAAAACTCATTGTTTAAAACTAAAGTTCATGCTTCATCATCTTTGAAACCATGCTCCCCATACAATCTCCCACAGTAAACCAAGTCCACATGTTTCATTTCAAAGAGCCACCAAATTTACGATGCACTGTCGTCAAGCTGTCGTAAGTAATAATATCGTTGGAGACAACGTTCCAACTCCCCCACAAGTTTTCTTCGGGCGTCGTTGCCTTCACTGCAGGCTTTCAAGCTCAAAGTTTTCAGGAAACCTTCCGTCCATGACAGGAACCGTGGGCAATGAATGCAAACATTTCGAACTGGGTGCAATTGGTGGCGGGCCGCAACTCTGACCCGAGGGTTTTGCAAATCATGATCGTCGTCTGTCGTCAATATCGGTCTCACCAAGTATTTGTCAACTTATGGAGAGTACTGCCACTAGTTGCCAATAATCGTTCCGTGATGCCGTCCCTCGCCAGCGATGACACGTGAACCGGACATTGTTTTCAAACTTTCAACATCGCGTTTCAGTTTCAATGGTATGTCCTCACGTTCATTTTTCCTTTCAACTTTTAAGACTTCACCACCCACCTTCGTGGATTCACGGAGCTCGCTTCCTTTTCAGTCCCGATTGATCAGCGATCGCGATCTCTACCACTGAAATGGCAATGTTAAAACCCACATTGGGATGTGAATGCCGATGCTATGGCTACGACCTTGTGCTCTGCTGCGGCTTCCTGACCACGGGACCACTTCTCCTCTCGTTTAGCCGGTTTCTAAGACGGAACCAAAATCAATCCTTTTTCGTACGCGCGAGAAATCGCGAGGTATTTTTAGGCGACGGTATAAAAGGAGTCCGTCAATCCCAGCGAAAAACTGGACTAACTGCCTCTAACTGCCGCTTATATCATTGTCTCGAGCCCCTACTCTCTTTATTGCCATGAAGTCGTTCGCTTTGTCCCTCGCTATCGCTTCCACTGCTGCGGCCCGCACGTTGACGGTTAGTGCTTTGTGCTCTGGCGCTGTCCAGGTCCTAATCCCTTCGCCAGGTCGTCAATTCTTGCCCCTTCACGATCTGGTTTGTTTATTCCGTCGTCGTTGTTGTATTTCCCGACTGACACCCTCCTCTTTTCTAGGCCTGCAGTACGTAATATGCAACACTCACCGCCGTAGCTCAATATCAAATTGCATCTTTAGCTCTTCACTTCCAGTGGCGGACACCCTTCGCAGCCGACTGGGTACGCTTTGTTCGAGCTCCCTCCTGCCCGTACTAACCGGTTATCCAGATGGGAG
Source organism: Mycena alexandri (assembly GCA_029233265.1). Lineage (NCBI taxonomy): Eukaryota > Fungi > Basidiomycota > Agaricomycetes > Agaricales > Mycenaceae > Mycena > Mycena alexandri. The sequence goes on along the minus strand of JARJCM010000320.1, from coordinate 22,070 downwards.
GCCGCTGCCTTCACGCAGGTTCAGTTTGACGTTGCCAGCGACTGGGATGGCCGCGTCTGGGGCCGCCGAGACTGTGATTTCTCCACCAATCCTGGCCCGAACTCGTGTGTAGATGGTGGATGTAACGGGGGTCTTGTTCGTCGATTTATTACCACATTTCTAAACGGCGTATTAACAATCCTCAGCTGTGTGACGTCAACACCGGCACTGTAAGCACTCTCCAACTTCAAAGGCTACTCCGGCTTATATGACCTTCAATTAGGGTGTTCCCCCTGCCACACTGGCAGAGTTGGTGTCCACACTTTCCCATTGCATTTACCCACTGACTCTTTCGCTTAGGTTCAACTTCAACGCTGGAGGCACGGATTTCTACGATGTTTCCCTCGTCGATGGCTACAACTTGCCGATGAAAATCGACAACAATGTCGGCTGTGGGGTCCCCTCCTGCCCGGTAGACCTCGGCCCTAACTGTGCGTATTTCTATCCTAACGATGAGTGTCGATTCACACGCTGACGGACCGTTACAGGCCCTGCCGGGCAGAAGGGCCCCTTCGACTCTGCCGGCTTCCCCGTTGGCTGCAACAGCGCTTGCACAATCGATGCCTTGAACGGAAACGCCGGTATGACCGCTTTATCTGTTCTCAGCGGCGTTCGTGTAGAAACTAGACACAGATATCTCAGTCAATGTGCGGAGCAAAGACTGTATATAAATATGTTGTACCTAGACACAGATATCTAGGTAATAAGATAAGTTAAAGGTCCTTTGAGTCTAACGATTCCACTTTACCTCAGTCAATGTGCGGAGCAAAGACTGAGGCAACGGCCCGACAACGTGTGTCTAAAGACACCGGAAACGCGCCCACGTGATGGGCGCGCTGGACTTCCGGGTGGAACTCCAACACTCCTCCTCACCGGGAAGTCCAGCTCCTCCTCGAATGGAATTCAGTTATGGTTTTCGAATCCCGAGTCGTTTACGGAACACAGAGAATAATGGGAAGGGAAGAGATTTGGTGAAGATATCCGCGATGTTGTTTTTGGTTGGTACGTCCTTGAAGATCACGTCGCCGAATTCGACTCGTTCACGGGTATAATGGTATTGGACATCAAAATGTTTCGAACGGGAGTGGAATGAGGCGTCCTCAGTTAGGATACGAGCACCTCGGTTGTCGATGTATATGGCGGTAGGATTGTTTTGAGGAAAGCAGATTGCCTTGAGCACGGATCGAATCCATACAGCTTCCTTGGTTGCCCAGCAAGCAGCAATATACTCTGCTTCGCAGGAAGACGTCGAGACAGTAGGTTGCTTCTTGGACATCCACGAGATAACACCCGAGCCAAGGGAAAAACAATAGCCCGAGATTGATTTTCTGGAATCGACACAATTTGCGTAGTCAGAGTCGGTGAATCCGGAAAGCTCGCAAGGTGTTGCTCCTCCTAATGTGAGGCAGAAATCACGAGTGCCCTTAAGATATCTCGCAACATGCTTCGCATTTTCCCAGTGCACGCGGCCGAAACAGTCATTGAATCGACTGAGTTGAGAGACGGCGTGCGCAATGTCGGAACGAGTGCCATTTGAGACATAAATGAGGGATCCTACGAGTTCGCGATATGGAAGGTGAGCAACGGCGGCCTTTTCGGCGGGGGTTTTCGGGGAGTCAGCTTTGGAGAGTCGAGTGTTAGGACGAAGTGGGGTTTTAACGGGATAGGCATCCGCAAGTCCGAATTGGGAAATGATGCGATCAATGAGTGCTGTCTGCGAGAGCATTACAGTTTTCTTCTCCCTGTCACGTTCAACGGCTATTCCAACCACGAAGTGAAGGTCGCCTAGGTCCGAAATGTCCCACTTCTCGCGTATCTGAGCTTTGAAGCGCTCGTTCTCCTCCTTGCTGGTTGCAATCGACGTGAAATCATCGACATGGATGGCGGTGATCACTGTACCCGTCGGACTCGTGCGGTGGTAAACACAGTGTTCTGTGCCAAGTCTGGTGAACCCCCACTCCAACATCGCTTTGTGCATGGTCTGGTACCACGTTCTTCCACCCTGCTTCATCCCATACAACCCTTTCTTGAGCTTCCACACCCAGTCCTCTTTTCCTCGCTCCTCAAACCCCTTCGGCTGGAACATGTAGCAGGGTTCGTCAAGGACCCCATGGAGGTAGGCTGTTTTAATGTCCCATTGCTGCATATCCCAATCCAGGGACGCGCCGATGTGCGCGAGTAGTCGGAGGGATTCCATTCGTGCCGTAGGTGAGGTGGTTTTAGTATAATCCTGTCCATATATTGCCTCATACCCCAGGAGGACCCAACGAATTTTGTGGCGCTGTACTACGCCCTGCGAATCGCGTTTTCGTTTGCAGACACCTTTGCCGTGCATGACCTTTCGACCGCTAGGAACACTGGCACGAGGTACGAGGTCGTAGACATCGAGGTTTTTGAGGGAATTGAATTCGGATTCCAGGGCCTCTTGCCATTTGGGTGCTTCGTCCGACTGAAGGGCTGATCTGAGCGTTGGTGTGTCATCTGGATAGGTCATGTCAAGTCCTGGACGACGGCTTTCGAGTGCAGCTGCGATTGCGGCAATAGCTTCCTCGGGGATATGTGCATCATCATCTATCGGGGCCTCCTCCTCGTCATCCTCTCTCCTTGCAGCAACTTGTGCTTCGCGCCTCGCCTTCCGTGCGTCCTTGACACGGACACCACTAGCCTTTGCATCGGCTACCGCGTTATCGGTACGCGTCGGTTCCGCTCTTGGTGCTCGTCTCTCGCGACCTGAACGACGAGGGGCATGCTCCTCCTGCTCCTCCTGCTGCTCCCCCTCGCTTTCGCTAGCGGCCGCGTCTTGTGCAGCGTCGGGGGCTTGTACAGGAAGGGGAATGGCCATAGGTATGGGAGCCAGAGCTGGCGGTGCAGGTGGGATCATCTCGTCGTCGTCGTTAGAGGGTATTAACGGGGCTTTATTAGGAGGTTCGGGTTCAGCTTGTTCCCCGTCCAGGATAAGTCCAGGGTGTAGGGGGTGAGGAATTTCGTCTTTGGATTCAATAAACGCGACATGAAAAGAGGTGAGTACTTTCTTTGTCGAACGATGATAGCACCTGTATGCCTTGGAATTTTCAGAGTACCCAATTAGGACACATTCAATGGAACGGTCGTAAATTTTTGGGTTATTCCGATTCTGCACCAGCACGAATGCCCGACATCCGATCTCTCGTAAGTGAGATAGGTCTGGCTTCCTGTTGTACCAGGCCTCATACGGAGTCTCACCACTGTGCCCACGGGTAGGAATTCGTTCTGAGATGTGTGCCGCAGTTTTCACAAATTCATCCCATTGATTTGCAGGCACGTTTGCGGCAGATCGCATCGCTCGGCCGCGGCTCATGAGGGTACGATGAGATCGTTCAACCATACCAATGTGCGCTGACGTATATGGGGCAGTGAATTGTTGCTGGGTGCCTTTGGATGCTAGCCAGGCGTCCATCTCATGACTCTTCAGCTCGCCGTTGTCGGTACGATAAATCCCAACTTCAAGTCCGGTCTCAAGCTTGACTTTCTTCTCCCACTCTCGAAGCTTCGGAAGGGCGTCGCTTTTATATCGAAGGGGGATTGCCCAAATACGAGAGGTACACTCGTCCACAAGTTCCATTGAGTAAAGATTGCCCGTCGCTGATTGCACAGCTTCAGGTCCGGTCAAGTCTACGTACACTACACCCAATTTACGATCTGACTTTGGCCTCTCGCGCTGCTTAGGCACGGAGTTCTTGGTCTGTTTCGCAAGGATGCAATGTCGGCATGACGGTGGAGTATTGGAAAGGTCGATTGGCATACCTGTGGCCAATTTATTCTTTGCCATGTGGACAATGGTGGGGATATTGGTGTGAGCGAGACGATTGTGCCACGTTTGGAGGTCGGGTACAGCTTTCGCGATGTTCGCTTGATCACCGTGCGCTTGGACAGGTTTCCCGTTGAGGGCGTAGAGACTCTTGTTGTATCGTGTCGCAGTAGCAATAATACCTTGCGCAGCGCTGACAATATTACAACCGGCGGCGTTGAAATTGCACGAGTAACCGGCGTCGCAGAGAGATCCGACGGAGAGAAGACGAATTTGCGCGCCTGGGATGTAGAGGACGTGCGAGAATCGAATCTTGTGACCGCGTGACGGTGGCTGAATAACGACTTGTCCCACTCCCACCGCGACGACACCACTACCTCCGACTCCCTTTATCACCCGGGGCACGATGGGCACAAGGTTTACAAAGTCGGCCTTGAACGGCGAGAGGTTGACGGTGGATCCAGAGTCGACATAAAATGGGGCCGTCTGATTCGTTGGCTGGTCGCTCCAATCGACACTCGTCTTCAAGTCCACCCCGTGGTACACCATCATGGAGAGCTCGCTGTCGGAGAACTGCTCGTTATCAGCAACTTTGTTAAGGATGGACTGGGGAGTGATGTCGGAAACGGTGGCTGCGGCGGCGAATTCGGCGGTATTGTTGTCCGTGGCGTCGACAAAATAGTATGCCTTGCCTTTCTCATCCACAAATTTCTTCCCCTTCTGGGCCGCCCCCGCTGATCCCTTGCTCTCGGCAGCTCTCTTGTCCCGTCGGGCTTTCGCCTCCGCAAGGACTGCATCTCTTTCTCCCTCTCTGGCGCCACCTGCAGCGAAGCAGTTCTTTGTCGGGTGCCGGCCATTGCAAGTCTCGCAGTTCCTGCTGGTGGACGGTACTGCCTGCGATGCTATGGCCGCGGCTGCGATGGGCTTCTGCATGGCGACCATGACAGTCTCGATGCCATTCGCCTTGTCTGCGGTGATCCGGGCCTGCTCGCGCTCGACACGGTCGGTGATGACCTTGACCGTGAGGGCAGCGGAACTGAGGAGGGTGTCCATGTTCTCCCGAATGCCAGTAAACTCTGTACCCAAGGCGTTGAGCATGATGACGATATTGAGTGAGTTTTCGTTTGGTAAACCGATGTCGAAGATGTGTTTCACAACATCTTTGATTTGCTCAGTCGTCGTATTCAAATCGGTGGCGCGGGAGTAGCGGAAATTGAGGGCCTGCTGGAGCAGGAGCATTTGGGCGACAACACCGTCTTTGCGATGACGGGTCTTGAGAGCATCCCAGATGCCCTTCGAGGTTGTCTCCTCCCGGATGGCGGCTTTCTCGGTACTGGTGAGTCGCATCCGCAAGCAAGCTTTGGCGAGCTCATCGTTATCCTTCCAGATTGCGAGTTGTCCTGCATCTGCCGGTGTGGGAATCCTCCCGTCGACGTATTTAAGCAGTCCAGCAAGGGTCAAGGCGTCGGAGCAAGTTTCCGCCCATTCGACATAATTTCCCTTTCCTTTGTCGAGAGCGGGGAAGTCTTGGAAGTGCGATGGAGCCTTGACGGCGGCGATTACAGATGGCGGAGCCACCGGAGCCGGCGTAGGATTAGTTCCCATGGTGCACAGTGAGATTTAAATGCAATGTTTCTTTGTGTCCGATTCAAAGAACGGACAATAAGCCCATAACCTGTAGAAACTAGACACAGATATCTCAGTCAATGTGCGGAGCAAAGACTGTATATAAATATGTTGTACCTAGACACAGATATCTAGGTAATAAGATAAGTTAAAGGTCCTTTGAGTCTAACGATTCCACTTTACCTCAGTCAATGTGCGGAGCAAAGACTGAGGCAACGGCCCGACAACGTGTGTCTAAAGACACCGGAAACGCGCCCACGTGATGGGCGCGCTGGACTTCCGGGTGGAACTCCAACAGTTCGCTCACCCTCTCATCATCCACAGCCAACTCCCCCAACTGCTGCTCGGGCGACCACGACACCGCCGCGACTTGCCCCCCATCCGGTGTCACCAACTACGAGTACTTCAGTCAGTATCATTTCGCCATGCCCGACCTTCCTCTCATACTGAATATTATTTTTTGCCTGCAGAGAGCAACTGCCCTAACGCTTACGCCTATGCCTACGACGAGTCGAGCGGCACCGCCCTCTGGACTTGCCCGACCGGCCAGGATGCGGCTTACACGATCACCTTCTGTCCTTAATTTATCGAGGAGCCCAACAAGCATACAATGATGTATACCACTGTATAGTCCACTCATTACAACAATCGATACCATTTAATGCATCTAATGCATCTCCAACACTGACGTTCTGACCTCTAAGCACTCGGTGTTAATTAACAGTATGCCCTGATGAGAGCAAATGTATTTGATGGGATTAATCTGTGGTCGCTGCAAACGAGATGTGCCTGTTGAATCAGAAGTTCCGTTTCGTTCGGACTGCAGAGCAGAGGGCTGAGCCTATCCTTGACATTGCGCGAATAATGCTAGGTTACTGGGTGTATTATAAACACGGTGTTTCTTTTGTTCAGGAATCTGACAGAGTAAACGCATGAGTATGAACTAGGATGGCAAAAAGGCTTCATCTTACGCATCGTACGGTCGTTATGATAAAGTGAGATGGAGTCGTGGTGCATAGACCACGTCCGATTGACCTTACACTCGAATGCCGGGCACAAATAGATAAATAAATCAGTTGGGTAAATGAATTCTATTGTAAGTAACTTCTAACCCAGACCATTCCGTTATCAGACCTTCAAACCCCTCACACCCTCAAGCCCACCACTCAGTCCGCCCTTCTTCGCACCTTCCCGATTGCCCGCATACTCCTCCCCCACAAAAACAGCCATTCGTGCTCTCCTCTCCTCCTCGCTCGCCGCAAACGCCTCCTCCCACCAGCGCTCGCCCTCGGGAGCATCGCGCCACCCGCCTGCGTAGAATTTAGCCAGAGCGGGCATCGCGCCGGCCGCGTTGAGCGCGCGCACGGTATCCCAATGGGGCGGTTTGCCTTGGTTCGCACTCGGTGAGGAGGCATTTGCGCCGGAGTAGAAGCCGTTGGCGGCGAGGATGACGGCGGGGGGGACGGTGATTCGTCCGTGTTTGTAGCAGAGTTGGGAGACGGCGACGGCTGGTGGGATTTCGTATTAGCCAAGGCCACGGAGTGAAACGTTGGATGAATGCAAGAAACGGAAGACGGAACCGAGGATTTATGAGCTGCGCGCACCAGTAAACAACGGGGGAAAATCCCCATCTCCCGAAACGCAAAAAAAAAAGAAAAAGAAAAAGAAAAAAGAAGGAAAAAACGTACTATACAGCACTGCACCATCGGGCTCAGTCTCCTGCTTGGCGCGCCCAAGGAGGGCGCGCGAGACGGCGTCTGGTTCCGCGCCGGTGCCGGTAACCCCGTTCACGCCATTAATGAGTGGCGTGACGCCCCCATTTGTAAGCGGCGTCGCGGGCGTCTTAAGGCTCGGGATGAGCCGCTCCTGCGTCGAGTTTTCGATGGCGTTCTTCTTTGCGCGTTTCGAGGACTTTTTGGAGGGAGGCTTGACGAAGCGTGAAATGAACCAGATCCACTTTTCGTCCCACGCGCCTGATGTGTGTGTTATTGGAGCAAGCACTCGAGGTACTCGAGGTATTACTGACCGATGGAGGTACGGACGTCGTAGCGCGTGAGCATGGGGATCTCGCGGATGAAGTGGAAGTATGTCGCTGTAGCGTCGTGAGTCTCCCAACAAACCATAAAAAGTAGAACACGCACCAGATAGCGGCACCCACCCGCCACACCGGAATATGTTGGGGAAGATTTCCAGCGCGAGACGGAACCGGGCGCTATCTAGCGCCTTTGGGTAGCTCGAATTGCTCATGTGAAGATTGAAATCTCCGTCATCGATGCTGACCCAGCTCGACCACGTCCACGATGAGCGGAACGGGTGGGAGCCGACGGGGAGGTGATCCTCGTACCACGACTGGAGCGCCGCGTTTCTACGGGCAGCGGGGAGGAATGCGTGGGTAATTCGGTGCCAGCGGAGGGCAAGACGCAGTCGAACGACAGAAGACCACACGCGGACTGTCGTACGTTCATATCAGCCGACAGTTTTCGTTTTTCTTTTCAGGTAAGGGCTCACTGTGCCACACGAGCGGTAAGGAGCGCACATTAAGCAGTAATACTACTAGCGCAAAGTATTTCGCCGCCGTTGGGACCACGCGGAGCGCGGTTTGCAGTAAAACGACCAATCTTGCTGTAGAAGGCGCCTTTTGAAGCAGTAAAGCCAGAGAAGCTATAGACGAGCGCGAGATGGTCGAAATCCTGCCAGACATATCCGATTACTTGCTGGATATTATATTATGGCCGCGCGCAAGGCACGCGAAGATGGTGGCAGTAAGGAGGAAAGGGCCCGGCAACGTGGAAGCCGGAACCCGGACCGCTTCAAATTTTTGGGGTGATCCCGGTGATGTACCGTGGCGACGGATCAAATGACATACACACGACAACACATCTTGACTGCTGCGTCGAATCCCAAATATTAATCGACTGAACATTCCGGGAAACACGGACTCCGACAGAGACGAATCTGGAGTACGTTTTTCTTTTCGGCCATGATCGCCGCTACTGGTTTGTTTCCTTAGATTGGCTGCTTTGTCTTAAATCGCCTCTTCCGTGTTCTGGATGAAGTGAAACCCGACTAAATATATGTGCCGCCAGGCGGCTAGGACCACTCCCTCTACAGCATGTGGTTCTCTTGAATCCCGTTGATCAAGCGCTAGTTCACTAACAACATTTTCAATGCAGTTCTTTCTCGTCGAGCTCCACAGAGGCCGCGCCCAACGGCCTTGATCCTCGTCTGGAGGCGCAAATGCCGCCCAGCTGGAGCACCAATTCGACCCTCCATTTGGAGTACACGTACGCAGGAGAAAAGTATTTAAGCGCGTCGAGTCGTCCACAGGAACCATTATTTTCTTCGTTTGCTTCTTCACCCTTCGACTTCTGTTTTCATTCGTTCTTTTTTGTTCGCTGAACGACGCCCTTCAAGCTTCCAGTCCTTTTTTCCCGATTTTAATCATGCTTTCTTCCGTCCTGGGGATTGTGCCCTTTCTCGCCGGCATTCACGCCGTGAATGACTGGAATACACCCTGCGTCAGCGGTCAATACTCTTATGGTGCGTTCTCGTCCTATATGCCGTCCAAGACTCCTGAGCTGACGCTGCTGCAGACATTCCTCAGACGAATGGCGCATCGGTATCCGGGTCCATGCAGATCGTAAGTTCACCTTCTCTGGTCTTTCTTCTCCCGATGTTTTGACGCTCGATCGATTAGTGGGAATCGGAGGATGCTATCACGGACGTGACCCCCGCCGCAGGCTGGCAAATCCTTGGTTGTGACTCGACTGCGTTGTCCCAAATCTGCGCCTGGTGTGCATGGACGAAGACGACCCCGCGTCTCTTTGCGGTCATCTGTACCAAAACACCGGCGCAGGTAGGCAGTCCACCTTTCCTTCGTTGCTGCTCTGACGTTTTTGTTATCCGCAGTCAACAAGGTCGTCCGTCTTCCCGAAAACGTTCCGCCGTGAATTCAACCAGCACTTCAGTCGCGATCGATGCTGCTCCCAGTGCGAACTCCACCGATGTGGCGCTCGCAGAGAGGGATGCCAGCACCTCATTTGGAGGTTGTGTCCAAGTAAACGGAAATATCGCGATCAATGCGGGCGCAACAGGAGATTTCTTTGTACGCCCTATACGGCACATGTTTCTTGTTGCTTACATACTGACATTGATATCGTTGGGCTTGTTTGACAAGGATGCAAGCGTCTCTCTGTTCACGAAGAGCTTCCAGATCTTCAAGGTGCGCTCTCATTCGAGTTGCTGCATCTGAGGTTCGACTGAGCAACTGATGCGGAAATGTCCCAGGAATGGCGCTACCGCTACGCCGACCCGTCGCCGGATGCGTCAAGTGGCCGCCCAAGCACCTGAGACGGAATTCCGCCGTTCAAGAGGATTCGGTACATCCTTTCCCGCTGTCAGCCCTAGATCGCCGCTGCCCCTTTATTTTCCTGAAATTGCCAAGCGATTGACTTGGCAATCGCTTTCCCTCAACTTCGAACTATCGCGTACACTATGCAGAGACGGGTGAACGGTGGTCGTCCCCGTAGCATGTGTGTCTCTCGAGATCCGTTGATTAAGTGTCGTCTGTTCCACCATTTTCAATTCTAACGAGCTCTCCAGCACGACGGAGGCGGTATCCGCTGATCTTCTGCAGTTGAACCAAAAACGGAAACGGCCGAAGGGGCGGAGAATCTAATCGTTCATCCAAATCAACTTGAAAAAATGTTTAGCCAAAAATGTTCAACCGTTCCAACGGCATAATTCGCCCGGGTCGTCTGGTTTTCAACGCATAGGTAACCTCCCGCAACCCTCTCTCGAGCGCTTGAGTGGCGCTTCGGAAACATTTCCAACCTGGGGCTTGTGGTGTACAAAATATGGCAGTCGGTCGCAGCGCCGGCAAGCAAGCACCTAAGACGGAATTCCTCCGAGAATTCGGTACATCTTTTCCCGCTGTCAGCCCTAGATCGCCGCTGTCCTATCTCCTTGAAATTGCCAAGCGATTGACCTGGCAATCGCTTTCCCTCAACTGCCAGCCATCGCGTACAATATGCAGAGACGGGTGAACGGTGGTCGTCGCCGTGGCATGTGTGTCTCTCGATATCCGTTGATTAAGTGTCGTCCGTTACACCATTTTCAATGCTAACGAGCTCCCCAGCACGACGGAGGCCGTGTTAAACGCCGCTGATTGTCGTCCGACCGTAGTGACGGCGTCATTTCCACCTTGTGTCCGCCGAACTGAAGCAGCAGCCAAGATATTTTCGGCATACACTCATAAATCTACTGATGCAGGCGGAAAGCATATAAAGCGTGTCAAGCGGCCCACAAAAGTATTCTTCTTCTTCCCTCTATTCTTCACACTTTCGTTTCTTCTTCCCTCCTTTTCATTTCGTTATTTTTTGTTCGTTGAACGACACCATAACCTTTCTTTCACAAGTCCACCCGTCTTTTAAATCATGCTCGGTTCCGTCCTGATTATCGTGCCCTTCCTCGCCGGAATTCAGGCTGCGAACGACTGGAACATACCCTGTGTCAAGGGCCAATGCTCATATGGTGCGCCGCCTAGTTCTATAGAGCCGTCCGTGACTCCTGAACCGCCAGTCCTACAGACCTGCCGCAGACGACTGCTGCCCCGGCGTCGGGGACGATGAAAATTGTACAGTCACTTCCTCCACAAACTCTGTTTATTCAGGGCTTGACGCCAATATATTAGTGGGGATCCGAAAACGCGATAACCGACATCACTCCAGCCGCAGGCTGGCAAATTCTTGGCTGTGACCCGGCTGCATTGTCCCAGAATGTGCGCCTGGTGTGCATGGACGAAGATGACCCCGGTTCGCTCTGTGGTCATCTGTATCAGACCACCGGCGCAGTGAACAAAATAGTCCGTCTTCCCGAAAATGTGAGTACCGATTTCTTCCGAAACCTACCTCCGTTGATATGTGTGCGACAGTGCGGCGCGAGCGCGTTTGCGCGCGTGGCAAATGCTTGGACCTCCGAGGACCAATCGATTCCCGCAACCGTTAAGGCTCGCCTTGTGCGCCGCACCGGCACGCCGACTGTCAACGCACTCGCGATTGACACGAATTGGGATGCTGCGGACTGGTCTAAGTATGCCTTGTTTTCCCCTAGTTCCCCATCAGCTCACATGTGTATTCCCCAAGGACCGGAATGGTAAACATTTCAATCAATGCCGCCAATTTCCCCGGTGCGGCGACCTCCATCCAGACTCCAGCCGCCCCTCGTGGTGGTCGTCGGAGCTTCAGTAGCAGTATGTTCCCATCTCCTTCGCGGCCATGATTACCCTCGTCATCATCTGACCTGCAGACGATGTAGTTCCTCGTTTTTCCGACAGCAAGACATTCGACATCAAGCCAGTCCAGTTCAGCAAGCAGAAAAATCTGTTTAATGCCTCGTTGGGCTGCGGCCCCATTACTGGATCAGTAAACGTGAACGTCACCGCAAATGTGAACGCTCAGCCGAGCCTCACATTCACCATCGAGGGCTCGCTGTTCCCACCGGAAGTCAGTATTCAGAGCGGAGCGACCGGGCCATATGACACTGAAGCCTTTAATCTTAGTTCACGACGTTCAGTGTGGTGGCAGCGATATCCGGAAGTGCTGGGGGAACAGTGGACCTCACAGCGGATGTCACCGTGAGTGAATGAACATGTTCCTCGGCCGACACTCATCCAGCGGTAGGGTCAAGTTGATTCGGGTATTATTCATTTCAATTGATCGCCTGCCGCGAATTTGACCATCGATAGGCAAAATCACGCTGTTCAGCTCAACCATCCCCGGTAACTCCGCCGCTCCTTTAATTGTGTGACCGTGCTGATTATTGCGATTCAGGACTGGGAATCCCTGGCATCATAGAGGTTGGCCCTATTTTCGAGGTGCGTCAATTCACGGTGCCCCGTCTGCGGGGTTCCTGAGGAAGTTCGAAAATAGGTGGATGCCCAGTTTGTTGGAGAGCTTGAGCTGGAGATGGACCTCACGGTGGGAGTGAATCTGCAGTTGAACAACGCACAGGTAGGCCTTCTGAAGTCAAGGCTCTGAATGGTAAACTGATGAAAGACCTAGTTGACCTTCCCCCCGGACGATTCCGCTTCCCCCGACGCCAGCGCCTTCAGTTTGGGTGATACACGTGGGTACTTCGATGGTTAGGTCAACAGACATCCTGACACTGTTGTAGCGTTGACTTTGGATGCCTCCCCCAGTGTTCAGGCAACTGGGACGCTTACCGCCCACCTGATTCCGACCCTCAGCTTGGGGGTGAAGGCGCTCGGCGGCAAGGGCGATGCCACAATTTTCGTCGCCCTTGACACAAGTGCCGCGTTGGTATTGAGCCTCGACGCTTCTGCCCAAGTGACTCAGACTATTGCTGGGGCGAATTCCACGGCGACTGTGGCTCCCTCTAACGACAATTCGACCAACAATACCTCTATCGTTAATTCAACTACGACTGCCGACGCGAGTGCCCCTACCGCCGTCGATAACTCCACTAGCATCTCTATCGACAATTCGACCAACAATACCTCTATCGTTAACTCAACCACGACTGCCGACGCGAGTGCCCCTACCGCCGTCGATAACTCCACTAGCATCTCTATCGACAATTCGACCAACAATACTTCGAGTAGTGACACTGTTCCTTCTGCGAATTCCACCGATGTCACACTCCTAGAGAGGGACACCACCACATCGTTCGGCGGCTGCGTCCAAGTAAACGGCAATATCGCGGTCAATGCGGGTGCAACAGGAAAATTCTTTGTGCGGCGTGTTCCTCCTGTAGTTCATCCTGCTCTATAGCCTGAACATCCTAGGGCCTGTTTGACAAGACCGCCAGCGTCTCCTTGTTCACGAAGAACTTTCAGATTTTCAAGGCGCGTTTTTTATTGTTCGAATTTGCACCACCTGGAACTCGTCTGATAGTCAGTGCAGAAATGCTTCGGGGATGCCGCTACGCCGACCCGTCGTCGTATGCGCCGTGTGGCTGCCCGTAATCTGCAAGTACGAGCATTTACATGTCCTGTCTCAGGCTTGTCCGCCCCTGCATCGGTCACTTCCGGCACCGTGTCCTCGTCCAGGTTAGTTCGCTCAAACTACCCCAGTTACAGCTGAACTCAAATTGCGAATAGTATTTCGACTGCGTAGTATAAAGATCTTTTGTCTGTCGCTATTTCCGCCTGCCGTTCACATACCATCGTTAGTAGCTTTTCTGATTTACAATAATGAACACCTAATTGACATATCTGTCCCCATGATCGGAGCAAGCAAAGCCCGCTGAGTAAGTGAACTGGACCGGTTTTTCAAATTAAGCCGAGAACCCTACATCTCCATCCCCATAAGGGAAATTATCACGTGCTCGGCATCTTCCGGGGGGTGGCGGTGGGGGGGGGGGGGGGATATTTGAGCTCCAGAGACGGTGTACTGGGAGCTCGTGTGTTGTATGGAATGGAGTAGGAACCTTGTATCCAGATGTTGCAATGATTAATTTCCAGACACTGTCATATTCTGGAGGCAAAATGTGTAGTAGGAATGCATCCAACGAGTACGAAGAGGCTACTGTGGTAAGTACTGTATGGTCACGGAAGAACCAAGAAGCATATAGTACATATTCTTACCTACTCTCGTTCCCTGTCAGCACTTTCGACACCAATTTGGATTTGGCATCAACGAGCTTTGATCCCGACACTCCCGGCCGTCACAATTCCCAACCTGGTCGATATTTACGGTACCTAGGGTAGGAAGAATGTTGAAATGGGTGTAAAACATTCAGAACTACCCCTCTGGACCGTTTCCAGCCAAAAATAATTGACTCCCAGTTTTCATTTTTCAACTTCGCGGCCGAACCAACCACCCTGGTTTGGGTTCGGCATTCACGGCCCGGCAACCGGTCTGTCCGAAATTTTGGCTTTTTAAGGGCAAGATTTTGCAATTTCCTCAAGAGTCGCGCGAGGGGTACTCACATTGTCCCGCTCCCGCCCGCCGTTCCCGCCATCAAGCGCCATCACATTTAAACTTACAAATCTTGGGGGTTGACGATTAGCATCAACCCCCGTTGTTGCGACAAGGGGGAACCACGGCTAATCATTTCAACTTTCCGGCAATCATGGATATCCGCTGACAATTCGGCAATCAAAACCGGTCATTTCGCTTCCCACCGCACCACCACCTCCATTCTTGGTTTTGTAGAGAATACAGTAGTAAGTAGACGTCCTCAGTCGCACCCAGATGGTGGTATAAGACTCATTTAAATACCTGTAGAGAATACAGTAGTAAGTAGACGTCTACAAGTAAGCTCGTAAGTAAGTGGAATGAATAAATAGGTAAGATAATAACGTACCCTCAGTCGCACCCAGATGGTGGTATAAGACTGAGGGTCATGGAGACGGATCCGCACTCATTTATGAGTTGCGGATACGATCGACGTCAAAAGCAAGATAAATAGACAGAAAAGGAAACCTTCCCGATCTAGCACTGAACGCCAACAACCGAGAATGGAAAGTCCATCCTCAACACTCCCCCTGGCGTTCAGCCGTCTTCCGCCTCCAATCTAAACCCAGCTGACCCACTATCTTCTCGTGCGCTGCCCGCGGAAGCGCCTTCGTCAAAATGTCGGCAACATTCTCCTTGCCCGGCACTGACGAAACGGCAATTTCCCCATCCTTCACGCGGTTCCGAATGTAATGCCAACGTATGTCGAGGTGCTTTGACAACCCATGTCCCTTCGTTGTCTCCGTCAGACTAATGGAACCCAGGTTGTCACCGCGGAGTTGAAAGGGAAGTTCCTGGGGTAAGAAGACCTCGGATAGCCAGTTCTTCATCCACATAGCTTGCTGTGCTCCACGAGCCAGCGAGATATACTCGGCCTCTGTAGATGAAAGCGCCACCACGGCTTGCCGCTTCGACGACCAGCAAACGGGAGCACCACCCATGAAGAAAATATAACCCGAGGTCGAGCGCCGCGTGTCCACGCAGCCAGCCCAGTCCGAGTCCATAAATCCCTCAGGCTTCAAGCCCATTCCAGGAGCGTCAGGGTTGATCGGCGGGGAATAGCGAATACCGTAGTCGAGCGTGCCTTTGATGTAACGAAGAACACCGATGAGCAAATCCCAGTGCTCGGGAGCGGGGTTGGATTGGACGTGCCCCAGTACGCAGCATGGATACGACAAGTCGGGCCGAGTTCCGCTGCTCCCCCACACGACAGTGCCCAGGATGGGGCGGAATGGTTTGTCGCGCATAAAAGCAGCGTCCTCCGGGGATAACGGCGAACTCGCAGCGCGGACTTGATGGCCGGGAGGAAGCGGCGTTGACAGCGGAGGAAGATCTTGGAAGCCGAAGTGCGCCAAGACCTTCTGGAAGTATTGTGTTTGGCTCAGCGCAATTGAGCCGTCACTTAACTTCTCCACCGTCAACCCAAGCAACAACTCCACGTCCACCTCCTTCAAGTCCCATTTCGCCGCAAACTCCTCCACCACCCGCTTGCTCTCTTGCTCCGAAGAGGATGCTCCGAGGACGTCGTCCGTGTGAGTCGATGTAAGTGTATAATCATCGCCTTTTTGACGTGTTCTGACACACGGGTCGGCCAGACTCTCCTGGTACCCCCAACTCATCGTAGCCCTTGGCGAGGAGCTTGTACCAAATGTGCCCAGCCTGGACCAGCCCGTAAAGCGGTCGCAACAGCAAGCACACCTTGTCCTCCTCCCCCCGCTTTGCGAACCCAACGGGCTGCTTCATGTACACCGGCCTGTCCATCACGCCATTCAAATATGCGCCGGAGAAATCCCACTGCCGAACATGAAGCCCCCGTACCGCCGCCACCGCAAACACCATTCTCACCGATTCCATCCTCGCCACCATTGCCCACTTCACGCCAAAATCCTTCCCCTCCACCATTTCATCTCCGCGCGCAACATACCGGCCCTTATACTTCAAAACATTCCCCTCGCCGTCGACCTTCACGTCGTACACCCACATGCCTGCCAGAGCGCGCTCGCCTTCCGGTAAGTCTACCAGCTTCCACACCCCGCGAGTTTCAAGTTGCTCAATTTCGCTCGTCATCGCCGGCAGCCATTTCTCGGGCTCACGCATCGCCTCGCGGAACGAACGGGGAATGCGCGCCTTAATAGCGCTAGCAAACGCCCACGGAGACTGGAGAAGCTCTTCATCAAAGCCCTCCCAGTCCACGTCGACTGCGTTCGCCGTGGGACGCTTCCTGTCGGTTGCCCAGTCTTTGCCGGCAACATAAGCCTCGTCCTCCATCCGCTTCGACAACTCCATTTCGAGGATCGCGCGGGTGGGCTTGGAAACTCGGGTCGAACGACGAACGACGGGAGGAGGGGGTTGGATGGGAGCATGTACAACCGGGGCTTGGGGAACGGGGACAGGTGCAACCGGTGCTATGGCGGGATCGTTGGGAGGGGGAGGTGGTGGAGGAGGAGCGGCGCCAGGTGGTGCTTGGACAACGGGGGGTTCGGCGTCTACGAAAGGTAAGTCATCTTCGAAGATATCTGTTTCCTGCGGCAACACGTCGTCCTCTACGACGCGTGTCCGATGGGGAAGTCCCTCCTCGAAGACAACGTCGTGGACTTCGTATATTCCGCGACGTTTGGAGTCGTAAACGCGATACCCACGTCGCCCCATGTACCCCACCATCTTCCCCTTCCACGCTTGCTTTCCCAGCTTGCCCTCCTTCCTGTCTAAATCCTTTACCCAACAGTCGCTCCCCCATGCGCGAAGATGTGATATATTTGGAACGACGAGGTTGCCAAACTCGTCCTTCTGCTTGTACCACGCCATCCACGGAACGACGTCAGGGTGTCGGGACGACGGGATGAACGAACGCACGTAAGCGTGCGCCGCCGCGGCCTCGCACCAGAAGCGCCTGTCCAGCCCGGACTCTTCGAGCTGGGTACGCGTACCTTCGATTATGGTACGGTTTCCCCGCTCGACGTGCCCGTTCGACGCTGATGACGCTTTAGGGACTGGTTCCATTATAATACCCGCGCTTTCGACACCAAGCCTTCAGCAGCTCGTTGTCGAACTCCCCGCCCAGGTCGTACCGCAATCTCCGCAGCTTCTTCCCTGTCTGCAACTCTGCCTCCGTCACCCATTCCTCGAGCGCGGCCAACATTGTTTCCTTCTTCTTATTGTTCAGAAAGATAGGGAACTTCATTGACGTCCCGCCGTCGGACACGAGCATCATGTACACCGCGCCCGACCAACTCGGCGTCCTCGCCTTTCCCCACAAGTCGAGGGCGACGCGCTCCAACGGCTCCGTCTCGTGCACCACCTCATCGTCGAACGGCATCCGGTCCTGCTTCCCAAAGATGCAGTCCTCGCACTTCCCCCGCAACTCTCGATTCACAATCTTCAACCCCCCGACCAGCTCCTTATCCGCCATGCGTTCAATCGCGCGGACGTCCGCGTGTCCAAACCGCCGATGCCATGTCTCCAGATCGGTGGGTTGGTTTCGGTTGCGTCCCGCCACAGCCGCTACAACACCACCACTGTCTATGCTGTCGACGACATCGACCTGGTAGAGCTTTCGCCGGCCCATAGTCCGCGCGATCTGCCCGTCGATAATTTGGGCTCCGTCTCGGTTAACCACGGTACACCGACCGCTTCCCCATAGACCATGGAACCCACGCGTATCAAGCGTCGGTAAAGAAATAAGATTCATTGCGAACCCCGGCACATGCAAAGCACCGTCCAAGGTGATCTTGTGGACGGTCCCGTCTTGCAGACGCACGGTGAACTCCGCCTTCCCCACACCCGCCACCTTAAATCCTCCGCCCGCCCGCACTGCTGTATGCCCAACAATGTCGAGACTCCGGTATGTGACAAACCGACTGCGTGAGACGACGCATATATCTGATGCAGCGCTGTCCAGATATGTGAAAATGTTCGACGGCTCGTGTATAGTGTCGGTAGCGAATACGGATGGATGGTAAACTACTTCAGGTACGGTACGACTAACATGCTCATTCAAAACGGGAGGAGCTGACCATCCACGTCTGAATCTAGGGAACATGTTATCGCCCGCACGTGAAGAGTAATTCACTGTCGACACACCATCGTTCTCGTTGTCGATGTTGGTACCGAGCGCCCAGACTTTCATGGGCGATGCGAACGCAGCAGTAGGTGCCGAGAGCGGCGCACTGGGAGCAGGTGCGGAGGTAGGTGCTTCGACGTTGGCGGCGGCGGCGGCGACCCTCCTCGACGCCTTGGCAGCCTTGTGGGCATCAACGAATGACTGCCGAGGTTCGAATCCGCGCGGAGCGCGCCACCATGTCCCCGCCTGCCCCTCCCTTCCTCCACCTCGACCCCAACAAACCTCCTTGGAGTGCCCCATAACGCCGCAATTGCCGCATTTGGAAATTCCACCGACATTTGCAGCGAGAGCATTCGCAACGGTCTCGTTCTCCACCCGCGCTCTCCACACCAGGTCCCACCATGCACGGAGCTCATTGACGACCTCGTAGACATGGGTCTTGCTCTGAAGCACGAGAATAGTGGGCGCGAGCTCCTCAGCGGGAAGAGACGAAAGGAGAATGACGATCATCTCCGAGTCCGCCACACGTCCTCCGCAATCCTTGACGTGGTCGCGGAGCTTGGTGAGCGCGTCGAGATGTGTCAGCAAGTCACGCCCGCTGTGGAGCTTCAGGGCGCGCAGCTTGTCCTTGGCAATCCCGGCAAGGAGGTCGGAGGTACGCCCGAACTTGCTGTGGAGAGCAACCCACATCGAGCGAGCACTATCCGAAGCGCTCAGCCCGTGAGCCTTCGGGTCCTTGATGTTCTGGAAGATCAGGGAGCTGACGAAGCCTTCGCGCATGCGGTATTCATCGGGGGAAGGGGTAAGATAGTTGAGCGGGGTGGCGTGGACGTGGGGGTATGGAGCAGGCCCGGAGTAGACGTGAACAGTTCCATCAATGTAGCCGTCGAGACCACGACCACGGATAAGACTGAATATATATTCTTTGAAATCAGTCCAGTTGTTGTCGTCCAACTGCTTGCTCTCAGGCAGAATTGTAACGGACCCGAGGGACTGTGTCGACATAGGGGTAAAGGGAGTGGGGTGAGTCTTCGAGTACTGGGCCTGTGTTTGCGAACTGATTCAAGGACTGTTGGCACTGTACGCAATCTCTGACTGCGAATCTGTAGAGAATACAGTAGTAAGTAGACGTCCTCAGTCGCACCCAGATGGTGGTATAAGACTCATTTAAATACCTGTAGAGAATACAGTAGTAAGTAGACGTCTACAAGTAAGCTCGTAAGTAAGTGGAATGAATAAATAGGTAAGATAATAACGTACCCTCAGTCGCACCCAGATGGTGGTATAAGACTGAGGGTCATGGAGACGGATCCGCACTCATTTATGAGTTGCGGATACGATCGACGTCAAAAGCAAGATAAATAGACAGAAAAGGAAACCTTCCCGATCTAGCACTGAACGCCAACAACCGAGAATGGAAAGTCCATCCTCAACAGGTTTCACTCCTCCATGTCCCTCATCGATGTTCCCCAGGAACTAGTCGATAATATCGTCACCATGGTCGGTGATTTCCGGTCGCTAAAGGCCTGTTCGCTTGCGGCGCGAATATTCCGTCATCGCAGCCAGCGGATTCTCCTTCAATCCATGACGCTCTCGGCCTCCCCGAGAGGGCCTCGGGTGCAAAATTTTAGTGCTGCGCGTACCTTTCGCGAAGATTCCCCTCATGTCGCCCAGTGCGTACTGCACTTGAAACTTTTCCTGCGTCACCCTGGCGACTTCGGTGACCTCCAGGAAGTTCTAGGACGGCTAGCAAATGTGGTCTCATGTTCAATCGAGGGGTGGCGGCCATTTAAGTGGAATCATCTTCCACCAGGACTTTCCAAGGCTATCCTCAGCTTTCTCTCGGGGCAGTCGGTACAGAGGCTGTACATGGAGTGCATCATTAGCCTTCCAGGCATCATTGTGATCCACACCGCCGCATCGCTGTCTTTCTACGATGTGCAGATCGCACAACACACTGAAGAACCCCTTCCCCTGGACTCGCCTGTTCTCCACAGCCTCATTCTGCGCGGCCGCTGCGGTAGCATCTATAGTTATCTCACTGGCCAAGCGCTTGGCGTTCATCTCTCTGGTCTTCGCCGCCTCTCTATTAACCCGCAGCACACTCCTACCGAAACAATCAGCTTGATCACCGCTGTGGCAGGTAATCTTGAGCATATTCACTTTGCTTGCAGCGGTCAGTTCTCAAATAGCTCCATCTTGTGTGATAGGTCTAAAAAGTATCAGGTTTACGATTGGAGGCTGATTTCCTCGCTCTTCCGGCTCTTCCTGCACTCCGCTGATGCGCTCACGGCACGTCTGAGAGCGAGAGCTGACACAACAGACATCAAACTCAACGCTCCGACGACCATGAAACGGGGGTGCGAGTGGGTCACTCCATGTTCAGTACTCGGCTGGTAAGCCGCGCAAGGAAACGAGATGAGAACTGTGGCGGATACGGTGGCGTGGACGTGGACGACGAAGGACAGAACGATGGCGGCGAAGGACGTGACGTAGGCGGTGAGCATCGAGGGCGACGAGGGACCAAAGGACGAAATGCGAAATATGAAAGGTGAGATGTATTGCTGGTGGGCAACAAACTGGAGAGTACAGGAAAGTAGATGGGGTTTTATAGTAATTGGATAGAGGTGGGAAAGTGAGTCAAGAGTCCGACGGAAAATGAGGTAATAGTCCGTAGGAACCACGGAGAGTACATATAAAAGAAAGTCCGTAGACTAAAGGAGTTAAACATTCACGGAAAATGTCCGAAAGCAGCCACGGAAGCCGTGCCTCGGGCCGTGCGCGATTCCGTAGGACTTTCCGTAGTCGCGGTATTGCCGTGGTGAACCGTGGGAATTGGAGCCGTATATCCGTGGTGTCAATCGTGTCCGTACGCGCCCAGCGCGAGCTGGTGCGCATCATCTCCTCCCAACTAAAAATTTGACTGTCCTCAGTCAAACTCGACTACGTGAATATTGTGATCTGGAAAAGTACGGAGAAAGAGAGAGAGAAAACACAGCGACAAGAGGGTTCCTCCCAACTGAAATTTCAGTGAGATCCTGCGGAATGGGTTTCCTCCTCGGCCTGAGCATGTGCGGCGAGAATCGTGGACTGCGGCTCGTCGATCAAGTTGGGTGATGACAAAAACAGGCCGTTACGCGGGTCGGATGCACAAAATACTGCAACGGTGTCAACTGATGGTGCCGAGAACTGTCTCTGGATAGGATCTGGGATGTGCGTGCGCTGCGGAATCGAGCTGCTGAATTGATGGAGTGGATTTGGGAACTGATCGTGGGCCTCTGCGGGACGTGACATTTTTCTGCTGTGCCAGAACTTGATTCGGACGCGAAGGTTGGAACCTATAATGTGGCGCGGTGATAAGCCGTGAATCGAAACACGCCGAAATATGCGTTTTTCGGTGTTTTAAACCGCGCACATGATCCAAAATAAGGACTAACGTGTATCCCGCACGGTTAGTCAAAAGACATACCAAGGCTATAAGCCGCAACCCGTTCGCGGCTCACTTACCAGAAAACTGCACATACTGGATAAAGGATTGACGGCGGGTACCGCTTGGGCAAGGCTGAATATTGGTTCAGAA